>JAHZMX010006156.1:0-81505 GCA_027743895.1 Seira musarum | reverse complement strand
GTCTTCAGATAGTAAGTAACGGGTATTGTGTAAACAATGACCCTTCGGGTATTCAGGAGTTCAACTAATTAAAGTCGGACTTCGCCCCTTCGGGGCTCGTCCAACTATCAATTTCCTAGCAAGCCTGTGCTTTCTTATCAAATATGGAATCAATTCATCCTACTTTTAATAAACTTACCTTCGCTGTTTGAATTTAATTTTATAAATACGTTTACTTAATTACAGAGTTTTGCAATTATAAATTAACTTTGAACAAGGAAATTAAACCTATGAGAAATGTTACCTTGGATAGAGGGTCACTACGCTGAGTAATTTATCATTCATTCGGTCTTTTAATTATATAACCCTGTCAACATTTCAGTTTCAGTCTCATTCCATATACCTATTTTTAAGTAGTATCTGGAGTAATATGAGTAACAAATACCGTTTTCTAATACCTAAGTATCATTTTTCTTTAACCTCTTTGTTACCAGTATTCAAAAAGATATTTTACCTTCTTTCGAAGCTTGCTCTAGACGTATAAATGAAAGTGAACGGTTGAGTGAACTAGGTTGTTCCCTCTTTTCTCTTATCCCCAGAGGGGAAATATATCAGACATTTTCTTTAAAAAACAAGATAGATATGTGTGGCTGTAGCTGTAATAGCTCCAGTGTTTTCCTTTCCTGTATGTCTGAAACATGACCATATAGGGCGTACTGAACTTTTCACCTTTTCCTCCTCTCTTGTCCTTCACTACAACTCCCAGCCCTATAAAGTGTAAGAGTGGTGAGACGAACCGTCTCAGTGGAAAGTTTTCAGTTAGGTCATTAGGGAGAAACTACCCATGGATTATACTGCTGTGATCATCATATTTCCATTCTGAGCATTGTTGCCTAGTGCAGGGCCACCGTCACTAACTAACAAGACGTGATGGAAGAGATAAGGCATGTGATGATAATAGAACTCGAATGAGCATAGAAGAATAGTTGCCTGGTACGTAGGTGGATTAGTATAAGTATGTAGTACTAGCACGATGTGATGTTCTGTTCCTCTGAATCTGTGGATTCGACACTAGATATTTCTGTTTCATGGAGCGTGAGAGTGATTAGGATGAGAATATAGCACTTTTCTCTGCGATGATCCATTCACAATTATCTTGTTACCTTAATTACGTGTGTGGGTTTTTTGGTCAGCCGTTGCGTTAATCGCTCATCCATTAAATTGATGTGGTTTTCTCTCAACAAAATCATGATGAGCTCTGTCTGCGTTGGTTGCATGAGCTCGCAGCCGAGATTATTTCCCTGGTATATGATAATGAACTTTCTCTTTGTACTAGTAGTAGACTTCATTCGAAAATCATTACCTGGAGAACCTCGACAGCTACAGAGGAAGAACAAGGAACATAACCAAATTACACAGGCTCGATTCGTGCTCTCATTCAAGCAAGAAGCCATATCCCGCTGCATTGCATTACTAAAAGTAAGTATATTACTACGTATTACATTCCGCACACAAATCCATTATTGGCATTTCTATGCCCGAAAAAAAGGAACTAGTCGAGTTAAGTCATGTGCATATAATATAGGTAATTGGCTTCAAAATCTCTACAAGCTCCACTGATTTCTTTATCACAAAAGACTTTAGCTTCTAAGCATTCATTATTCAACTGTGAGAATAGACTACTACAATGGAATAGGTTAAGGTAACAATAGAACATTGACAGGTGAAAGGAATTGAAAGGATGCGTTGAAAATTTTCATCCTCTCCAACTTTTACAACCCTCTCCACCCCATCCACCACTTCTATTTCACTAATCTTATTAAAACCACAAATGTGATTTTCATCTTAAGTAAAGTGGGATCTGGAGGGATTAGCCTTGCAAAAATACGCATTAGCACCAAACAAAAACTAGTACTACACTATTTACTTACTTACTTACTACGAAAGACAAAGATGCAAAGATCTTGCTTTAATATCCTTCAGCACCACTTATGAATGAACTACTACTAAAGTTATCATTACGAGCTGTGTCTGCCTACATTACTTTCTAATTAGGTAGGTACATTTGAGGCGTCTACTAAAACTAAGGATGCTTTCAACAATCATCTATTGCATATCAAGATGCATAAGATAATCACTACTCGCTACTCTTGATGAGCTTTCAAATGTCTAATTTTCCTAACTTACAACAACTTTTTGGAGTTGTATTTTAAGTCATGTATGAGCATGCCAAGTCATCATCATCATCATCACATTAAAGACATACATACAAACATACATACCTTCTACAGACGGAGGAGTTATAGCGGACGTATCACATTTTTCTCTCCGGGTTGCACGCAGTACACCATCCAAACAGTTAGTCACCGGTTCTTTGCAGTTCCCGCACAACCGCCCTAGTTTAGTTTTGTATATATAAGTGATGGTTAGAAAAGAAAAAATCGCAGGGGGTTTTTTACTTGAGGTTCAATAGGTGACACATTATCTGGGTTAATATAGTACTCATATGTGGATTAGGTGAGACATTAACAAGGAAACATGTGAATGCGATGGATAGACAATGTCTGACAAAAAATAACTTCCACATTTTACTCCAAACTGTTTTGAATGAAGCTAATTAGTACCTCACACAAAAAAAAATCGAGCATAAAAACTCTCTAAAACGTTTCAGACATCGCCCAGTACTAGTTCTAGATCTTAAATAACAATATAACACAAGCATTATGTGGAGCTTGTTATAACAAGTTTATAGAAACATTTGCAAACTTCGTTGATGAATACAAATAGATTTTTTTTCGCGAATAAGTAAGTTGCGTGAACATGAAACTATATGCAACGTTTCAAAAATACATCACAATAATATAAAACTGCTTTCCGTTCAATAATTAAACTATGTAACAAAACAAAAATACAAACTTGTTACTTGAAAATTACAAAAAAAAACAAGTACAAACCGTAAGGATTATCACAACATTTTGAATATTGCAAACAAGTCCAACTGTTCTAAAAAAAATAACTTTCTCTTGCCAAACTAATTGCCGACATCAGACGGGTGTCTACTTATAAACGAATTAATGATGTGCAATAATGAGAAGAATAATAAATAGTTGCAGAGAGAGGAATGAAGCCAACACATAAATTATTAAGCTATCAAGCTAGACATTGTTGAGAGACAGTCGCAAGACTGTAAAATTGCAACAGACTTTACAACGTCCGAGACGCAAGCTATACATCGCACTAATAGTAAGTAAGTGATCCAACAAGGTTGTCCTTCTTGGTCTTCTGACACATGAACGCTGCAAAATGTGATGTTTATGTCAATAATGTCACAGATCAGCAAGCAAAAACGAAGCTGCCATGAAAATTGAAAACGTTCAAATGGCGTTAATCTGTCATGACTTCTAGCATTTTTATCGTTGAACAGACCGTAAAGGAAAGCAAAACTGTTCAGAAATTGTTGGAAAATTTGAAAATTGCTAAAACATGTAATGTTTTCAAAAAGAGACTTTTTCATGTTCCACTAGAACATTGCGCTGCTGCACAGGGTGACTTTAGTAGTGATGGTGAATGGCATCATGATTCTTGCATAAGTTGAATTGAACATTGAAAGCATTCATACAGCGTTCGTTGAAATTGAAATGTCAAAAGCATTTTTAAAAAAATGTATGTAATTATTACCTGCTGAGTATATTTTTTTATAGAATTAGGTAAGTGTCGTCGAGTCTTATGCATGTCGCTCAGGAGTCGTCCAAACATTAAAGTAAGAGTAAAATGACAATTCAAATTTATAGTAAACTAGAGAGAGGCAAATGTAAGTAAATACATACGTACATACAGGGTATGTGAACACAGAGCACACCTTGATACGGGGTCGCATTGCATCACACAAACATTTTTTTCATAAATATACATAGTAATAATAATACCTACTTGAGGCCATCATATCATTGTGACACATATCATAATAATTCCATTTTTTTGGACGTGCGTGAAAGTCACGTACATCATTTAAAAAAGAATTTTTCGTAAAGAATGTATACATGTGTAGTGACATAAAATACATAACATTTGGAACAAATAATAATAAAAAGACTAAAAAAATAAGATGGCTCTTTTACCTACGCACATATGCACACTCACTGACTGCGAGACTGAATATAATTATTAAAAAATGAACCATATTTTTTGTATCGGGAAGGTACAATGTCAGTGCACGTACATATGGACATACATACGGTCATAAATATTGCTTCCGACTTGGAAACGAACAAACACACATCTCCACTCGAATATTCTAGCGTTGCGTTGCATGTTGCATTAGAAAAGACATTCTATAGATGTGAACTAGATCTAGGACACAAATTATTTACATCGAACACATTTTCTGAGACTGTAAAATATACTTATGGATAGTAAAAAAAATACGATTTAACCTAAATAGAAGTGTGTGTGCACATACAGAAAGAATGCATGATCTTTTATGCAAGTGCAAACATGAGAAAAGACTAGGAAAAATCAATTAAAATAAGTAGAAACTGTATTTTCAACGTTCGATGTTGTTTTTGCTTCCGTGAGAATTGAAAATATTCCATTTCAGTTTATATTCTATTGTACAATAATCCAATGAATTTCAGGTGGAGTAAGATACATGAACAAAAGATTTAGAGAAATTACGAGTAATAGAGCATATTGGAAGAGAAAGGACCTGAAACTTAATAAGTATAGTAAGCAATTTGGGATTGACAAAAACAAAAGGAATGCTATCTTTCTAAAATTAATACTAATACGAAATTGTTCTCCCGCTACAAACAACAGAGCAGAAAGAAGACGGAAAGGAAGAGTTCAGCGGAAAGCATAATAATGGTCTGAGGAAGCAAACGGCTAAAAAACTGCAAGTGAAAAAAATCAGACATTTGAAACCTTTAAAAGAAAAGAAAATTTTCTGCAAACGTATTCCATAATGTCACGGAAAAAACGAACGTGCTCATTGTTGTTTTTTTCATTCCATGTATGTAATAATCTAAAAAAAAAGTTAAAAAAAATGACGGAACAAATTTCAGAATAGATTTGACTAATTAACTCTGAAATTCGCTAATTACTTTTATAAAGAAGAAGAAGAAGAAGAAGAAGAAGAGGATGTTCTAATGTCTATACCACATATAGAATGCATGTTGTAAAAACTATTCGCTAGGAAGAAATGCTAGGAGAATTTTGTGTGTGCTACATTTATTATGTATATGTGAACACAGACAACGAAATAGTATGCGACTCACTTGTGGTGTGAAGAACACCTTGAGTAGCGGAAAGGAAAGTGTGAGAATCGAAAGTGTCCGGTGCTGAGTTGGTTTGCTTTTTTGCAAAGAACCTTCGTCTTTTCTCTGCATTTCTTATCGCGACAATATGCTTGCTATCAATTGTTGGCAATGTTGATGATTTACCCCGACCTTCATTGGCTAGCGTATCTGATGCAGTACTAACTTTACACAAATCTGAATAACATGGTTGTGAACATGCAGCGGAATGACAAGGTGTCGGGTCTCCGGAAGGAATGTTTGCATACTGCAGGGCAACTTGAGGGATGGGTAGAGAAAATGCCAGAGAGTGCTTTTTTAACTGTTGCTGATGATGGTGGTGGTGATGATGATGATGGTGATGAGTGTGAGGATGAGGATGCTGGGACTGAGAAATGCTACTGCTGCTGCTGAGCGCTCCTGGCGCCGGGCTTGGACCTCCATGATCTACGCTGGAGGATGATGCAGTCTTCCATTTTTCTGCTGCAAGAGGAGATGGAACATATTTTTTTTCACTGGCCACCATTGGCATACTCGTTTCTGATGAGTGTTGCTTTTGTTGCACCATTTGTCGAGTGTGTTGCGTAAGCCTTTCTTGATGTTTCTGGCAGACATACATGGAGCTTGAGGTACTTGTACCGGAAGCTGATGCTGATGCTGTTGTTGTTGGCGTTATGTTAGAAGGAAGTTGTATGTTAATGTAAGTGTTACCGCTGCTGGTGCTACTCGTTGTGAGAGTTGACTGTGGAACAGAAGTACTTGATGAAGTTTTAAGTGTGCGATTGTCCGAACAAATGCCCTGATTCTGTGAAGTAGCTTTGTCATTGAAATTTACTGCTGGTTCGACTCCTCCTGTGTTCGTACTTGCGGGAAGTGATGAGTTATCTCTTTTCTCCGGTGAAGCATTTGTTGTTTGCAGGTCAGCCATGGTGAAATCAGTTTGTGTTTGTTGTTGCATAAGCTCAGGCTTCTCTTCATGGCTGGCTAACTGAGGCATTTGGAGGGCGCACTTTTTGCACACTGTGGTTTCAATTATCGTTTCTTGTCCGAAAAGATCCAAATGTGAAGGAGGGTCCCTCTTTCTCACTGTCATTCCGCTAGATTTGCTAGATGCTGCTGTGCCGCTCAGCTTGTCCTTGCTGAAGCTGAAAGTGCTAGAGACGATAGGTTTGAAAGCAAACTTTCGCGGAGACATGGGAGGAGAAAAGGAAAATATATAGGACGACTCATGGAAAGCTAGAGAAGACGGATAGCTCTCCAAAGATTCCGTATTTTTAATTAGGGATAGCTTCGAGGCAGAAGACTTATTGAAACTTTGTCGAGAGTCAGCAACTTTTATGAGATCACTCCGATCCTCTCTTCCGTGTCGAGGGTAGCAAGAACTAGTTGAAATCGTTTCAGTCGAAGTCGTTGTAATTCCACCACCACCAGCGTCGTATGATGACTTGTGGTATGTTTCCCACGGCGGATCAGTCATGCACTTACGAAAATGGTCCCAGTCAAAAGATCTGCAGCGACGGAAACGTCCCAGTCTAGCTGACTTGGTCCTTGATGGGCCACTGTGGAGATAGTAGTCACCATCCCGCCTACTCCTTTCTCCTGAGGTCTGTGTAAAACGTAAACATAAAGAATTCTTACTTTCCCAATTACGTAATTTCAAAATTACACACATTTTATGAAAGACCCAGCCAGATCTTTCAAAAGATTCTTTCGATGACTTGAAGGCTCTAAGAACCTTAATAATATGTACTTAGAAATACTGAGCTGAAGGGGTTATTTATTACATACGCGGAAAGAATCACAGAGTTAGTTTTGATTTGACGGTTTCCTTTTCATTTCCCCAAGTATGACATATTTAATCGGATAAGTTTGAAAAATGACATTGAAATGGGACTGGAGATGATGAAAATGAAAGTACTAAATATATACATGTGTCCCATGAACCACTTTTGATTTTCCTTTTTCTCTCCTTCCTTTGATGTGAACAAAAACAAGTATGTTTTCCGGACGGCAAAAAAAATGACGACTGAGATTAATTTCAGAGTCCCGTGACCCATGTTTTAATTGCCACAAAACCTACATCCTATTTTGAAATAAATGCACGTGTGTAGTATATCCGACTTCAACTAAAATGTACTCATTTTACTTATTATGTATGTATCTTCCATATTATTATCCAAAACTTTAAATGAAATATAGAATGATCCAGGACAAGGCGACCTTCTTTGAATTGCGCCATCACCAAATTTCGACAACTCACTCACTCATTTATAGCTAGAGAAATTATGAAACAGTCCGCATTTGACACGAAGAGTTTAAATGTGAGCATGCATGCATATTGCCGTCCTATTTCCTAATGTTTCCGGGTAACATTTCGTTTCGGCATAATTAGAGACTAACAAAAGTCTCTCCATCTGTATAGATTTGACAACTTTTTTTATGAACAAACTTTTCCTTTTTCGAGCTCAAGGTATCTACATTCAGGATGAAAGAATGGGGCTCATTATGAGTTATTTTCAAGTTGTTTTTGAAGTGCACCCAATAAAGATGTGTATTTGCGAGTTCATGTTGCTGATGATGGTGCAAAAAGAACGATATATGAAACAGCCTACTTTTTTGACAAAACAAGCAGAACTATATTTTGTAGTACATATGTATGAAGCGTAAGAACTTGATCGCGTCATTAATCATCTATATTACTTTTAATACTTGCAATACAACATCAAATTCTCCATCTCATGTCAACTCCCAAACTATTAAACAAACTCCCCGCTTGATCATCATGATACGATGACGATGATAATGATATGTCATCAACATACGAAATGGATCTCTTTGTTCTAATTCTGCAGGATGCACAAAAACCTGGTTCTTCATTAAAAGCGAATAGGTAGGTGGAAAAGATCATAAACGTTCCACGTGAAATTATCTTTCAGTGCAAAATAAAACCAATGTTCACTGCGTCTGAATGGACTCGTCAAAACCAATAAATTTCTCATGGAAATTGATAACGCTGCATTGCCGGGTGACAGTTTTCATATTGTGCATAAAAGATGATACAGACCTGCCGCATCCATGCAGATTGAAAGCGCCAGTGTGTCATAAATTGCAATGATAAGTAAAACCAGTCTGCATTTGTAAAATTGGATAGGATGATCAGTTATTGCAATGAATAAATAAATGAGCAATAGGACAAAGTAAGGATATTTGAACGGACAAACGGATTCAAATCGAATAGAGATTTAACCTATACTAAACATTGTGTTTAGTTCAGCATATGAGTAAATTCCACTATCGTCGTAGTTATGTAACAAACTGGTTTTATTTTATTGTACACAAAATATGGCCAACTCTTTATGGCTCGACTAGACTATAGAAATCATAAAGCTTCATTCCCAAGAGGAAGAAGCTCTAAATGGTGCATGTCAATCAAATTGTGATTTTCATGATGGTAAAAAACGAAATCAGAATCTGACATTGAAAAATAATAAACGGAGGCGAAAAGAAAAGAAGGATAAAAGTAAAAGTCTAACATTCTTCTAAAGTAAAGTAAAAAGAGTAAGGTAAGAGGAACGCATAACGAGAAGTTATTTCAAGTTACTAGCGAAAAGAGGTAAAAAGCCATGGAGAAAATTGTAGAATATCATTAATGAAGCTTGTTTGGTATGGATGGCTGGAAACGAATCGTCTGTGAAAATCTTTCTGCCTCTTTTACTCTTTTACTTTCGCTATGAAAACGAGAGTGGAGCCAGGGGGCTTGGTTGACATAAATTGCCATATATAAACAAGATTTTGCGTCAGTAAACCAAACCCAAGGTAGCGGTGGTGGAGTGGGAAGCAGAAGCTACGTTTGTCTACTACCAACTTCCCTATTTTATTCGAATTTTCCAACGCTTTTCCGCATTAAACTTGGCCACATTTTAGGTTTCATATTACCATGAAATATAGTAAAGCACCATGAAATTCCATCAGATTTCCAGCCAGAGCAGACAGGGGGCATTATGTGAGAACCATTAGAATTTTTAAAATATGCAACAGTAACATCATCACCACTACCTCCATCATCTACCGCACCACACACTGCATTGGCTGGCGAGTTGTGAGTTTTTAATTTTTTCGTGGGAACACGCTCTTTTCAAACAAGTTTTTTAGTTTACCAGAGTCAGCCAGACTTGCACTAGGGAAAGTGTGCAGACACCTACCCAATCATCATGCTACGAATCCAAGATGCCTATTTTAATATGCTTTTCTGTATAGTCCCACACTGACTGAAACATTTTCATTCCAAATCATCCCAAAACAAGAATTATAGCGACGAGCTTTGATGGTTTGCAGACGACTTGAAGTACCTATGTGCTTTTACTGCTGACGTACTTAAGCTCTGACAACTTGGAAAGTGACAAAAGCCCTCGTTCACTGTCGTCCAACATTAATAGCTCTATACGTACTCTTATTTGATACATTCTCCACACAATTTTTTGTAACCCTAAGCATAGGATTCGTTTTTGCTTGGATTCTCATCCGTAATTACTCTCTTCAGGTAATATTCTAGCACACTTGAGATTTTCCACGCTCCACAAACTCTATCGGATATCCAAGTAGGATGGAATTTGTGTGGGTTGCTAGACTTTGTAGTGTCTTGTGGTTTAAATATGAGTAACATCATCCCCATATTAATTTTCATATTGGAAAAGTTTTTCCTCATGAATGAATATGAATTTAATATGATCCATTTTAACTACATCGATGGACTCGTAATTTCCTCCTGTGTACCTACACATTTTCCCACAAGCATGACTAAAACCCAGAAAAAAGAAACCCTTTGATGAAGTTTAGACGATGTTCCTGAAAGTGAGAAATTGAAAAAAAAGTATTCTAAAACGAAACGTATGTATATAGTCATCGTGAAACTGTTTGAGAGTTATAGATAACAAATACGATGATACGTATGATTTCATACGGGGAAAGTTCCAACCCTCTCCTCGGGGTGGAATCGATTTAGTTGACAAAAATTTGGATTTTTGTGTCCCCTTTACTCTAAAGAGAAGACTCTTTTATGGTTGTAAAACTGTCGAAGAATAGCATACAAACACAATATTGAATTGAGTACTGGACGAGCCTAGGTTACAAATATCATAATCAATAGGGACCCATTCTTCTAGTTTGTCACATTTGCAATGGTTTGGTGAGACGCGCCTGGTTTGTGTAGGCATGTGTAAGTTTAAATATTTCACGCCACTAAAAAAATAACAATAACATATTTTAAAAATATAAAAAAAACATTACACCTACACTTTTTTTCCAATTCTTAATTCCTATGGTCAGCTTGATGTTGACTAGAGATTGGATAATCCAGATTGGATTTCTTGTATTACATAACAACGCCGAAAACTAAGTATGTTCTTAAAATAATACAAACCAAGGTACATATATAGAGAAATAATACAAATGAATACAAACTGAGTAACAAAGTGCTTACTTCCTTAAGCCACATGTACTGGAAAATCTGAAAAGTCAAACTACAAGGCTGCCGTTTGTAATTTTTTGGGTAAGAATTGATGTCGCCAGACTTTTTAAAAACATTGTAATACAACCGTTTCGGATACTCAGGCTGAACTTTCCTCTTTTCATTTCTCAATTTAAGCAAATAATAAAGGGTATGAAAGATATGGCGGAAAGTACCTAACCTATGACTGATGACGATTCAGCGTTTTAGTTGTTAGGGAAATCACATACATGCCAGCAAGATATAATAGCATATGCATAAATGTTCTAGTCTGGTGGTTTATCTCCAAGTTTCGGGTAACCCCCTCTGTACCGCCAACGCCATCCCTCTTCAATATAAGCACACATTTTAGGAGAAGAAATCAAAAAGAAGTTGTAGTGGAACAGATAAGGATCTGTAATGGGAAAGTCACATCTTATATTTAAGTTTGCATTAAAAAGCCATATCAAACTTAATCTACTTTTGCCTATTTCATTTTACTCATGTGAAGAACGGGAAAATGTGAGATGGAGTATGACAACCTGCATTAGTAGAAGCAGGGCTTCTACGCTAAATCTTTAAGAGGATACGATGCATATCATATGATAAAAAGCAAGAACAGTGATAACCAAAAAATGTGGCTCAAGAGATGAATGAAAATGGCGAGTTTCAATTCAACAAAAAAAATATATGTATTGAAGAGAAAGTTGTGAAGAGGACGAAGACGGCGAGGGAAAAAAGAAGAGGAAGACGTACAACCGTCTTGTCCATTTTCCGGATGGATGCGTGCTTTGATGAAATAAAAGCTTATGAAAACCCTCTTTTGAAAAAAACTTCCATTTTATCTATGGCTTGTATCATGACGTGAGTGAAATCATCGCCTAGATGAAATCACATGAAGCGCATGTGGGAAGTGAATGAATTGTAAGGAAATTTGGCGGAAGGCAAATCATTTCCATAAAGCAAGTTTAATTTCGACATTACATCCAACTTGAAACTTGTTCCCTATTAATAGCTGTAGCGCACTACTAATGTCATTTTAGTAATGTTGGACAGTAAGCAAAAACCACACACGTTATCTTGTAAGTGCTTGATGTGGCAGGAACTCTTTCGACGAAATTTACTTCAAATTTCAGGAAAAGTAAGCACATAGATTCTACTCATACATAAGTGCATGTTGAGTACATTTTTTTCGCTAATGATGACAACAATAACAAAAACAGTAAGGCGTTGAGTACACAACGTTGAGATATGGTGAAAGGTGGAAAGCTGGGGCTGCAATTGTAAGAAGAATTTAGGTGACGGAGAATGAGTCCATGCCACTAGCAACCTATAGTCCAACACAAATTTCCCTTGATGCAGAGTAAACACTAGGTCTAAGAACAGAGCGGCATTTTCATGGTTCCGTTGCGTGCTAACCATAATACCAATTTATTACAGGAAAAATGTGGCACTCATCAGGTGAGCCCATTCCGACCATCACCCCAACTCGTGGAACTACGGCTCCATGAGTGTGAGTAAACAACAATAAAGGGCAAAACCCCGTTTCTAAGAAATAATAGGTGATAGAGAAAGATCCACACGTGAATCATTGCCGGAAGAAGGTTGCTTTCTAACTCAACCATACAACCGTGCTTAAGGTAGGGCAAGATACACATTCACTAGCAAAGATAAAGGGCATAAAGAATGTTGTTGGCTCTCTTATTCCTCCTTATTTCCATCTAACTTTCACCTTTTCCAGGGACACGGTACGTTTAACTCATTCTGAATGAGGAAACTTGTCCATGCTTAATACTTCTACATGATTCCCATATTCTGTATGAAACCCCGAGGTTTTGAAAATATTTCAGTATCTCCATCGTAATATAAAAACAGCTTAAAAATATTGAAAAACATATTTCCCTCAATCAACCAATCCTCAAAATGGACAAGTTAAGTTAAGTTTGAAGTTGGACGACAAGCTATTTAATGATTGTCAGACAATTTCCAAGAAAAATATAAGTAACTGTCCCATCCAATTCCATTCAACTCCTAGTCGAGTCATCCAAGACAACATGAGCCATCAACTTTAGACGAAAATATTTTTTAAAATACTTTTTTAAAAAGAAAAGCTGACTTTCTCTCCCTCTCTTTCTTTCTCTAGCTTCTTCTTTTTCGAAGAAAGTTTTTTTTTGCTGCTGTTGCTTCTTCCCTCTTGAAAGTCAGTTGCTTTACTTATTTTTATTGTACTATATATGAATGGTAAAAGCGGATGATCATGACGACGATATAATAAATGACGCAGCGTATTTTCCTTTACACGTTTACATACATTTTCCCACCATCCTGTCCTAATGGATACTGCAGGATATTACATGCACGTCGTATACAGACTATTATTCGTGACAGAGATTGAGAACTTTACTGTTATTTATTAAATGGGTGTGTTTTCTTTGTGTATGCTTAGACTCATACTTTGTCTTCCCATGCTTCGTACATTAATATTACCTCTTCTTCTCATTTTGTATTATATCTTATCTGTTGCAGGTAAAACACCTCGTTTTCAACATGACTCCCTGCTTGCACCAATATTTTAGGTGGATTTAAACTGGAATTTTTGAACAACACAGGTCTGACGCCCGTCTACAGAGTGTACACAGAAGAAAGTTTTAGGTACTGTACGAACCTAACGGCGTATGCCTATGTAACAAAAATATAACAGCTTAACGTAAGGGATGGACATTCTAAGCATGGAGTTTTATTCTTACTTTCCATTTTCTCCAGAGAAAAATGCAACAAACTTGCCGTACTTCACGTTGAAAAATAAAGAATTTCGTAGACAACATGAGAAATTACGTCACCACCACACGATCATCATGATCTCTACCACGGGCAAGTAAAAACCTGCCAGCACTGCTTTCACAAAAAAAAACGGAGTAAACAAACACTTGGGCAATTTTTCACTTGAAAAAATGGGAAGTATACAAGAGCAATTGTTGTTGCTGCTGCAAAAGTGCAGCTTTTGTTTTAAAGTAAAAGTGCAAAATATTTCCTTCTTCTACCACTTCACAGCTATTTCATATTTTCATACTTATACGTTAAAGAAGCCTCGTGAGAAATAGAAAAAAGACCTGGGAAATATTTTTTGTTTATTTTGTTTTGCCCAGGTAAAAAAAATCGTATGCTCAGAAGATGGTTGTACCAGACGAAGTATGCATTTTCCCCCTGTTCAACATAAATTCTTTGTTGCTTACTACATATTTTCTGTGATATATTTCCCAGATCAAATCGTTTTTCTTTTGTCTGCATTACAACCAAATAGTGAAATACACAAGGTTAAAAAAATAAGTTTTCATCCTACCATATCTACCTAGTTATAGCCCTCTTCAGTCACAGGAATGGTAAATATTCTTTTAACAACAGTCTTTTATATGATAAGCATATGCCACTTTTTCTCTCCTGACATGTTTTTCCTTGTATTCCATGAAACTTGCTACCTTTTTTTGAATATCGTCCTAAATGGAGGGTTATATCTACTTAAGATTCGTTTCTCTATTTCTGTAAAAAGAAAAGGATTCTCCGTACTTTCCAAGATTCTTTGCATTTTCTCTGGCGCTACAGGCTTCCGTTTAGAAAAGTACTCAAAATTCGAAGGGGAGTGAGCTATTCAAGTCAAAAGACTACAAGCAGCGCAGCATTCGTCCATGTATTTTTATTTCGTTGATATCAACAGTAACAAAGGCGTCGTACAGAGAAAGAGAGAGGCATCATCGAGATCATCATCATCAGCAACATCGTAGTTTCTTCTATGTCTATGCTATTTTCCCGTTTCCTCTAGTCAAAAATAAAATTGAGAACCTATTTAGATGGAGAATTGTGGAAAAAGAAGAATCAGCAAAAAATGCATCGTGTTTACCTTGAAGATCTTAGTGGAACTGTAAAAACCACTTGTGCTCTTCTCCTGTGACATACTTCAAACTAAAATTTGGGAGAACGTGATGGCGAGTGAAACAGCAGGTTGCTAAGAACTTCATCGTCCTCTGATCTCTACATTTAAAGGGTTTCAGTGAAAGTAGGGAAAAATCTCAAGGAGGAAAACGAATAGCATTTTGCTTTTCTCAAGCTTCTCTTTTTTGTAATTTGCATGACAGCCAAGATAGAAATTTAGTTTTTGAGTAAGAGAGATGCTCTCTTTGTTAGGGAACAAGAAAAGGAAAATCGTAAATTTGCAGACATTGAGATAATGGATAAAGCCCTGCATGATTCATAGAACCACCACCAAAGACACTTGTACTCCAACCGGAACTAACAAAAAATATAAAAGTATATTTTTTTGCATTATCTGAAAGAGGAAAGGAAAGAGAGTTAGTGAGTGTGTATGTGAAAGAGAATTGTTGGACCAAGTGTTTTTTTCTTAGATTTCAGGTGCCATAGCATTACCATTCTTGTAATACATTTTGAGATGGTGAATGAGTTACTAAGAGCTACTACACAAGTGGATGAAATCTTTCTGCGTTGCTCACCTCATACGGTTTAATATATGCGTACCTGCAACTTCTATTTTTAGGATACGTTTTTTTACTAGTTGTCGTCATATCATTTATTTCACGAAGTACTTACTTCCTTATTCCAGCTATGATGGATATATACGTATTAGAGTGAATTATATGCATGTCATTTTCACAAGATAAAATGGAGGACTTGTGCACATTCATATTGTCCATCGTTTTTCCTTTCTTGCCAAGACAAAGTTCGACTTTTTACTTTTTTCTCTTAAATATTAATGGGAAGAAAAAATCGCACTAGCAGTAAAAAAGGAAGAGATCAGAGAAAGTATTTTTCAAGTACCTGGAAAATGTTGCATTGAATGGAGACGTCTTTTCCCCAATCACAGGAGCTCTGGGGTGAGTGATGCTTGGGCAGATATTTTGTGGACATTGTTGTTTTGCTTGGAGAAGAGGAAGTTGACGATGAAGTTCCTGGTTTTCCTTTAGCTGCAGTCGTATCAACGATTTCAGCAGTTCTCAAAACAGGTTGACTCAATTGCCGGACGACCTGCAGTCGAGGACTCCATTTGTGTTGAGGTTTGTCAGTAACACTTGGCAGTTGAACTTTGCTTTCCATGGGAAGACCACCTGTGCTTTTCGGTCCCAATTTGTAATGTGAGCTGTTGCTGGCTCCTCCAACGCCACTCGATGAGGAGGAGGATGATGCAGTCGTGGAGAGTGAAGTGGTTTTTGCGGTGCTGCTGCTGCTGCTACTGCTACTCATCATGGATGATGATAACAGGGAATGCTGCTGATGGTGCTGGTAGTGGTGGTGATGTTGATGATGACGATGATGGGCATAGTACTGGTATTGTTGTGACTGATGATGCTCTCCTCGGGCCAAGGGACTCAGGGCAAATGAAAGTCTCTCTGGGATCTCGTCTCCAATTGTTGGCGAAGGTAGAGCTTCAAATGCTGTATTTTCATCGGGCCGAGGAAAGTTTTGCTCCCATGATTCTGATAAAGATCTCCTTGTTGACGCAAACTTTTCTCTTCGCACTTTTGCACGTGGTGAAAATAACGAGTATTGCCAACTCATTTAGTCAACAAAACAATTTGGAAACTTTCCCTTTTCTAGGTATATATATGCATGCTTTCACAACTATCAAAGGAATCAAACAATTACAATTTGTTAGCAACTACTTTGCGTTTCCGTACTATTGAATCCCTCATTTTATTTTTTAAAGTCTTCATCTATAAACGATTTTATTATTAATTCGGCAGATAATTCAGAGAACTTTTTGTTTTAGTTTTTCTACAATTTGGACGCACTTATTCTCTTTGGACAGGAATTTTTTTTTGCAATTATATATTTTTGGATAGAATATGGACCAAAACATGAAACAAAATCAAAATTCTTTATAAATTTATTTATATTGGTCGCAAAGGTATCATGTTTACTTTTATTGCGTACATGATAAGCTCAAAGTGCTCATCCCGTCGCTGTGTTGTCCTTACACACTCAGTTAATATTTTTTTCCAAGGAAAAATAATCAAGTCAGTCAATTTGATACATGAGATGAAAGAGGTACTTTGATCTTGCCTTCATGAAAGGCTACACCAAACAAGACAAATAGAGGAGGGATCTTTCAGTTGGTCACTTTCGTGCTTCACTTTCTAACAAACACGTAAGGTTTTTACACTGTCGCTTTCTCAAAATGCCCTTGTTATATAGAACGGAAACTGGCGTACGATTACGTTGGAAATGGCAAAAAACAAGGTTGTTCCTTTTTTATTTTTATTTACTCTTTGAGATAAAATAGCGGCAATTCGGAAAGTCAAATTGTCTTGGTTTTCATCTTCAAATCTGCAGAATTGGCGTAGGTTAGGTGTAATGTTACAAAATATTGTATAACTTTTATTCGTTCCAATCATGTAAAGTGATCATATGATTCATTTGGCAAGTTTACGATTGCATTGATAAAAATATTGTCCTTGAATTAAGCGTAATGTACATGATTTTCTGATTTACGCCGAGAACAAGGTACTTATGAAGAAATCGTATCTAAGAAATGTGTGCAAGTTTTTTTTTATTGTGATCAAAACCACTAGCAAACTTTTTGTCCTCCCAAATAATTCCTCTTGAAGATGGCTTAATTCTTCCAAAGTCTTTGTTGATGTAAACTGAAGCGATTTGGAGTAGCACCGTTTCCCCAAAGGTTCATTCACTGGGTGTGTGGAGTAGTAGTCCAATCCTCCAATTTACGTTTATCGGACAAAGGGGAAGGAAGAAGTTTTCTCCATTATATCAGTGTTTTATTCCTCACTAGGTCAGTCAGTCGGCCGTGGAACATCGAACATGCACTGGCTCCTTGCCAACGAAAAAAAAAAAACAAGAAAAAAATAAATCTCGCTGGAAATACGGCCCTAAGAGGAGAAGGATGATTAAAGAAGCTAACAACATTTTTTCATCGAGTAAGTAAGTACCACTGTCTCAGTTAGCTCAGAACTTCTCTTCTTGTCTTCAGCATATTTTGTTCGTTTTTGTTGCTTCTTGTTTTTTTTTTTAATTTTTACTAAAAACGAACAGAATGTGCAAGACTTTTAGTGTTATTTTTATTTGTAATACACGTTACATTTATTTTGAGTATCGGAAGTTTAAAAATGCTACAGTTTTATAGCAGTCCTCTTCTGTTTTTAATCCTCTTTTAGTTTCAAAGCTCTTTTTTTCCTAAAAATAGCTTGGCTTTCTAAATAGTTGATCACGTATGCTGTAAACTTTTGCAAAAAAAAGAAACTCAGAAATATTTTAAGCTAAAGTGTAATTAAAGGAAAATTTTACGACATACCTTATTCCTCTTTTGTCGTACGTGGGGTAAGCGATGTGTAAGTGGGTTGGTCGGTTGATGGATTAAGTTGGCTTAAATGGTTAAAGTGGTGTCTTGGAAGTCGCAAACGATGTACTTCCTCGAGGTTGCGCCAAACTCTTCAAAGTTATTTTTAAGTTGAATGTTCACAAAAAAATATGAATTTTTATTCTTGCTTTCACAAGATCATTTTAATAATATCGACGCACAAACTTGAAAACTGGCGATGGTGGCAGCGTTGGCAAACGAACTAGTTTTCATACGATGATGATACGATTCATTCCCATGAATAATTTATAAGCTACCATTATTACAGAGGAGGAAGCCATAAGACTGGAAGCAAAGTTTCGTGTGCAATAAAAATATTAAAATTTTTCCAGTATTCTTTTCTCGGCTGCACTGGAGTAAGTTAGTAAATTTCACTTTCCCTTTAATACTTTAGGTGATTCACTGCACTTCAAGTCATGTTAATTCGGAACGAAATTCGAAGAAAATGTATCTTTTGTTCTCCTAAAAAATATCATTGTTTCTCTAGTTTTCTGCTCTTACACTACTACACTGTACCGATTAGAGTTTATTTAGTGTAAAAGTATTAGATCAAAAAAAGTCAAACTGTAGTAGTCACTTTACCATTTTTAAGATGAAAATACAAAATTTGATTTTGTTTTGGAGCCGGAAGGAAGATGTAAAATGACATGATCTCTCAATAAATATCTTTTTTCTGTGTAAAAGATACAATCAAAGTTGTGTTTGTGACAGGAAATACTAAAAAATTACTATATAGGGAACTTTATTACTACTACTCTCTAGGGATCAGGTTATACATAAAAAGGACTCTTGGATCATACTCAAATTTCATTGTGTTGTGAACTTTGAATAATAACTTTTATTGAAAAGAAAAACCGTGTATCATTCGCAAAGATGCATTTCATCTGAACAGGTACCTCTAAAGTATTTTACCACATACCCCCGTATATACGTATGTTCTCAGGCAAAAGTGCATTCTATATTGTGACCATCCATCAGTCAGTGACGAAAACAATCATAATCAATATCATCATTATTATTATTTCATGTAAATCAGTAAACGCTGCAGTAGTATTCAATTGTGTAGTCCTAAAACTGTGTGCTTGCAAATACCATTTCGTTATGCTTCTGAAGACTATATTGCCACATTATTTAATGAAGTGTTCATTGCACTTGCCAACAAAGAATCTGTTTTGCAAAAAAAGTTTCAGTTACAATCACAAACGCTATAAAAATATGCGCATAAATTTTAATAGAAACGTTGCTATTATATATGATGCAATGCACTGATTAATATCTTTTGTAAGTAGATCAAGAGCAAAATCATGCATCACAAAACAAGAAAAGAATAAAAATGAAAATGGAGAGTTGTCAGTCAACTTCCTTTTTTGTAAGCTACGGAAGGCGGTTTATACTTAGTCCTACGTTAATAACGTCATATAGTTTTAAAATATCATAGAGCCGTCGCAATTCATAAAATTGAAAGTATTACTCCTCTCCCACCTTTCACCATAGAAAACTAGTCGATTTACTTTTCACCAACTACGAAATAAACCACTCTAACTAAAGGCATTTAGATAAAAGTTCTATGTGCAAAGTGCGGCTGTTTAGACGAACATTGTTAAGTATGTCGGACATCATAACGCAGCGGTGCAATTAATTTATGGTGATGTGAGCTTTCGGCTAAATAGCTTTAATATTTTTAATTTACGAGCAAATAAAGTTAAGACTAAAAGGAGAAAGAGTGAGGTGACTGCCTACAAAAGCTCAATAATATCATATTACTTTACCTTACCCTACCCACTAGTTGTTTTCGTTTTTTGCGTCCTAAATTTAGACAACAAGGTAAATACAAAGAAACACAAGTTTGAATAAGTAAAGATGTTTTCAATTTTTTGAAAAAGGGAAGTGGATAATAATGTTTGCCGATGTTGGTGAAGTGAATGATACGAAATGTCACATTTTCATTAGATAAGGACACAATACCATATCTCTGTAAGGTTCATAGGGAAAGCAAGTAAGAGAATGAGACGATGATGATAGCTTCTAGGTAGCTTTCCTTCCGCAATAAAAAAACATGTTACTAACGAAACTGCTGGAAGTGATCATAAACTATAAGGTGGTCCTTTCTTGTTTCGAACTCAAAAGTGGTTTGGCAGAACGAAGTGAAGCTTCTAGAACAATAATAATGATGAATTTTATGGCAACGTTTTGCTCCAGCACAGCAGTAGTAACTACAGTTGTATATTGAGAGAGGAATTCCTCCAAAAGAATTTAGTTGAGAAACGAGAGATTTTTACTCAAGCTAGAGCCTCCACCTTTTCCACTGGATAAGTGAGGAAGATTCCCTGAAAAGGCCATAAATTGGAGGGCAGGCAGACTCCACAAAATATTTATTATGAAATGCGCTAGTCACACAGGCAACGAAGAGAAAAGTGGAATAGAAAAAGATAAATGTGCCCCATTTGTCTGCACTAATACATATGAACGAAGGACTTTGGACTTGGGTTAGTTTTTGTTGGTGGAGAATCTGCGAAAACACTGGTTGCCCCGTACAAATGCATTAATGAGCCAAAACATTATTTGAAAGTAGACCATAAGAAAATTTTCATAGCCGCCGTAAATGTGCTTGTTGTGGTTTTCGTTTGCATAATAATAATAATCATTCACTCCTACAGACACCGCAATTTAGGGCTTTGGACAGTGGAACAGAGATAAAAAGATGATGATGTCTTCGTTTTCTAAATGAAGACAATCCTTAGCCTCTTGTGCACGTATGCTAGGGTTTGTTGCCATTTATTGGTTTGATTTATCCTCACCACCACCACAGCATCATTACGTACACCGTCCACACGGTCCAATAAGTGTACACACCATTTTTTAGCTTCGAATCAATACTTTGGCATTTGACAATGAGATTATTTCTACAAAAGTAATCGCTCATCTAACTAAACACAATTGCACGCGTTTGTTTTCATATTACTCGCGAAAAAGAAAGGTTAAATGACATTAAGTGCCTGGGTTTCCCCAGTTTGAACCTCTAGAGAAAATTCTTATGGCAGGTTTGTAAAAACAGTTTTTAATTGTCTTCTTTCTGCTTCTGATATTACATTTGATGATTAAGATAAAATTCAATCTGAATGGTTCTTTCTGCTCTCTCATTGTATCCGAATCGTGGACAGTCTAGTTACTATTATGAACAAGAACTTTCACCACTATTGGATTACTTTATTAAGGCGACTGCAACAACACGACTGACTACTAAGGATAAGAGAAAAGTAACGAGTCTAGCTGTAAGAACCATCAACCATCTTTTGTATTTCAGATAGATAAGGAAGCTCTGATTCTTGGAATAGGAAAAGAGATTACATGCGTTCCTGCCAGAACAACAAAATGAACATTGTTAAACAAAGATTGCATATTTTAAGTTTATTGCTTGCTTGGCCCAACGGCAGCAGTCTCCAAGCAAATAAAAAGGTAGGTAGGTACATATAATCATCCTTGCATTTGCTACAAAGCTGAACTATCAGTGTGGTGTCGAGTCCGTCTGTCTGACACACAATATTGATTGATCTTGATCTAGAGTTTCGATAGATAATTTTCGAACTTATCAGCATTTATATAAGTGTAAAACTACAAAAATCACAGGACATTATGAAACTTGAGGTACTGAAAACTGTAATTGCAAAAATTTAAAAAGAATTTTGCGAAATCGATTTACTAATTAACAACTATTTGTGTGTCATTATATCAGTTAACACCTCAGTTGAATGAATTATTAAGCATTTTGACAAGGAGAAATGCAGCTTGGCTACAAAATGGCCCCAGAAGAAATTCACTTTGGGTTGGGACACGAGACATACATCCAGAGATTCAAGTTTTTCTTTACGAACGGAAAAGATTTTTTTAATACTTTCATATCATTCAAGAACTGTGACTCAAATGTAAACACTCTTGATAAATTTTCAACCCCTGGAGTATTTCTAGATAAAAACTTGCCAATTATCTAGTCTACTATTAGTAAAAGTCTTCACTTTTCAAATTTTTAGAAGGACCGAAACGTCAAAACTTTTTTCATCAGACAGCCCCAGTCTCTTGATATTATACTCTTTCCATTTACGATAGATTGATAGACCGAAACCAACCTTTAAAGAATCCAAATATTTCAGGTAGATTGTTGGATGAGAGTGGAATGAAAAGTTTAAATAAACTTTGGATGGAATCTCAAGTTTTCCTCTGTACACAAAACAAAAAAGTAAGATTTTTCCACCGGCTCAATTTACTCAACTTCCTTACAATCCAGGGACTTATCTACCTTTTCAATTTAGAATAAAGTTTGCGTTAAGTAATTCGGGAAAAAGTTGATTTTTGCAAAGAGTTTCAAAACTGTTTCATAGACTTTTGAGCGCCATAACAGATAGATGAGCTTGTTATTGTTTAAATATTTGTTGCAGTTTTACTTTTGATCTATACAATTAACAACGATGCGACAAAAATGTATCGATTTCGTAAAATTGATTTACTTCCAGTTCAGGGAACGATTAAAGCCGGAATTAACTCTAACGATAAAAAAATACTTTTTGATTGCCCTTTCTATGTTTGGTTGATCAAGATACGGTTTGACTAAAATAAATTATAATCTTGGAGCGTTTCTATTATTCACAAAGATAAAAAATGGATTTTGCAATGAGATATTTCAAAAGCATATGCAGAAAAATATTTTTATAAGGAACTGGTCTGGATTTTTCTCTGTTTGGCAAATGGGTTAGTGTGATATTGTAATCTTGAGATGTGTTTCCCCACGGTCTTCATCATCATTACTATTACCACTACTGCCGCATGGACCGTATGCATATGCGTAGTAAGTATGTTAATGCATGGTAATGTGCTTCGAAATAATAGGAACACTGAGAACAAAAAACAAGTTCTTTCTGTTGCGTTAAAGGGACAGAATGGAGACACCTAATAATTCGCCTACTTTCTTTACATTTTTTTCTTCCTTTATGTAAAAAGTCTCGGAAGGGCCGTCACCTTTATCTGATCGCCTGGAAAATGGAAGAAAGCTCTTTCAATGAAGAAAGAAGAAAGAAAATGTAGCCGGAGAAAAAAAAGCAAAAAGCTGGTTTAGATCTCAGAGTAATGTATGCACCATCATAAAAAATAATGGTACGCTAATGCACATTATCCTAAGACAATAGCGCATGAAAACTTCATTGTATTTGCCATTAGAAAAAAAGTAGCAGGGGGAAATGTGTGTGTTTTTTTTTTCTCGGTGCAAAATAGAAGCGAATTAAGTTTTTTTTCTTCCTTTATGTTCAGGTCCTCTTTTGATAATTTCCCACCACTGCGTGCTTCACAGAAGAATGATAAATGCCTAAGGATTTTTTAAGAGGCTCGTGGTAAGGTCAAGCAAGGAAAGAATTCGTATGGTTTTAGTCATGTATGTCCTTTCTTCCTTTCCCTCCAAGTCCTTCATTTTCTCCTTTTTTCCATGGGTAAACTGTGAGTACAAGAAATGAGTAAGTGCACATGTCGCCATAATGCACTACGTAGTACATTGCCAGCTCTTTGGGATGTATTCACAGAAAATACAATCATGAGGCGTGAGATCTATAAAAAATGTAAGGAAGAAGAAGTAGGAGAACGTGCTAGGGCGTGACAAGACGAATTACCGACTCATTCAAAAAACTCCTTTACCCTCTTTTTTCTTCCATTAGATTGTCTATGGAATCAAACAAGACTGTTGTCGTGCCCTTTATTCAACGGCATAGTTTGAAGTTGAGCTAATGGAATAAAAAGAAAAAAAAATCCGATCCACTTACAGGGTCTTCACAGCATTACTTAGGTTATGAAATTTGGCGTTGTGTGTGACTGGCGTAAGTTCCCACTCTCGTTTTTCCCTTTTCTTTCAAGGCTCCTTTTTAGCATGTCAAGATACATTTTTTCTCGAGTCAAGAACCTGATGCTCATCTTATTTCTTACTCTTACAAATAGAAAACTATATGTGATGATTGTAATTATACATTCAAGATGGTATGTGCTTTGTAGCTGACACTTTCGACATCATTCAAAGACAGAGAATTGCTTTTGAAAGAATATCATACAATTAAGTATTCCAATAAAAAACTACCTCTTTCAATGTACAAACACAAAAAAGTGGAAGAGAGTAAAGGTCTTAAGTGCTTTAAGTGATAATTAGAAGAGTGGGAAAAAGGGAGGTCGCATGTGCAAAAAGTAAGTGGCGCAATTATCCCCAAGTACATCTTGTCCTTTTTCGGCACGACACGACTCAACGGCTCATTTTCACAGAAACTTTTAATGTAGCACGATGGTGGAATTGTGATTTGGCAAAAAAGTGTTCAAATTCTAAATCAATTTCCATCATCATCAGGTAGGCGACTGTGAGTGTCCTTGGGCAACACTTTTAACCATTACGAGATGGAACACTTTACATCAATTTTAAACGTAAGGAGAACTTTTAAACACCTATTTTTTCAAACAATACCAAAAACGAATGAAACGTTATTTTTCGGAACACTGATTGATATCTCTACGATAGATAATGAAAAGGAGATATGAAATAGGTGCGAACTGGTGCATAATTAGTAAGTATTGGAGGGGGGTATACGATGAAAATGTCTTGTTCTTGATGGGCACTGGATGTGTAAACAGTGAACCTAATTCCGTGATGTGAATTCAGTTGATCCTACTAATCCACATTCATTGATTAAAATGCCATTAGAAGGTTTTTGGGTTGTTGGCAAACAATAATATTATTTTGTTTAAGAACTTTTTGCGCTTGTTTATTCAGCTTTGCGTCCCACTTTTTATTTACTCTGTTTGGTTTGTTAAAAGCCAGAGACCGATTCGTGTAAAAGTGCGACGAACTATTTATTGGCAGAAAGTAAGCCCAGCTAAATATGAAGTAACATAGAATGATATCTAAATATCCATTATGTGCAGTTGTAGCTGGTGATTCTCAATTCAACCGAGGAGTATCTATATCTATGCCATTTATTTTTTTTTATAGAATTGCCTTGAGCTTCGTTGCTAGCGAAACAAGCAAAAAACCTCACACGAATTGGATTTTTCTTTGCTTCGATTTCGATTTGTATTGCAGATTTTGATTCATCCAATGTTAGGGGCAACAGGCCTGGAATCATTTAAGCTGTGCACTTTGAAATGCTTTAGCTTTTAGATAAATACTGCAAATACACTTTGTCTGCTTTTATACAAAAGTCATAAAAGTAATGACTTGTTGGAATACTTACGAACACGTGCTGGCGGAAGAAAAAGTCAAAATTTAAATAATAGGAAACGAACCGAGATCGAGACTGAGACCTGTCATATTTACAAATATAATTAAAAATTTCTTTCAGTGTTCATATGAGAAATGCACACAAACTAAATTATATATTCTTACTATATAAGTAAAAGCAAGTCTTAATAAAAGCCAAGTCTCGAGAGTTCTTACGAAAAAAATCTTTTCTAAAAGCATCGTTGAAGGTTGATGGAAAGGCATGGAAAAGATATTATTAAATATGTTCAGTTAGTGAAGAAGAGAACAAAAGTAAGTAGTAAGTAAGAACTTGAGATGCTTTGTTTGCTCCTTGAGGTGTAAGTCTGGAGTTATTTTTGAGGTCCTTTCTTACTTAAAGATTATCCTACAGGACATGGCTCTTTCCTTCTTGCTTAAATACGTAAAACGTTCTATTTCTAGTCCCTAAAAATAACTGAATTTTTATGGAAAAATCTTAACTTCGTTGACCTGGAGTCATGTAAGCAACATCATTTTCAAGTGAAATGAATGATGCTCGCTAGTCAGAATGAGATGAGACAAGAAACGGATGAGCGTGAGTGAAGGAGACTCAGGCCGACGTGTGTGTGGTACGACAACGAACAAGTATGTACCTATATAGGCAAGCGTGAGAATGTCAAGTCAGTCAAATCTGTGATCATCCATCATGTACCCTTCGAGCCATGTTGGTTTTTAATGACATAAAACTTATTGTTTCGAGATGGATAACATATTATTTTCATCACGTCACATATCCTCACCTTTTCTCTTTGTCGAGTCTTCAGAATGACAAAACACATTTGATGTTCATCCCATAAAATATATTTTTTTCCTACTCGCACTACAAATACATATCAATTTATATTTTACTACATAGTACATCGCTTTAGTATTCCTTTTACTGTGAAAATACTTACACAGGATCATCTGCAAGCATGTCCTACTTCCTAGCATGACCCTAATGCAGTTTTGATAATATCACGCGTCTGCCCTTCGTCTTTTTCTCACGTCGCAAAACAAAATCAAATGATAAATTTCTCCATTTTTAAAGACATTTTCACTTTTAGAGATAAAAAATCAAGTTGTGCTTGTTTCTGTATCTTCTTTAGAGAAAATGTCGGCTGGCAAACTCAAAGCCTTGCATACTAACTTTAATTGAATATGGTTGGGAAGAAAGAAGTTTTCCGTTTCCAAAATTTGTGCCCATTCCCCCTGAGCCATGCCTACAAAAAAAAACTTTAATTTCAGTGGGAAGGATTTACCCGACATTGGAAATCATCTTCATTCATGCATAATTCAACCAGAGAAATGAATATTTTTTCTTACAAGAATGTGCAAAAATTTTATAAATATCGGAACTCGAAAGAACACAGTTTTAGTCCGAAACTGAAACAACATGAGATGAGAGACTGGGAATGAGAAACAGAGAGACAAGGAAATAAAGAAAGGGAGCAAGCATCCGCCTCAGTTTCTGGGGAAAAAGTTAAAATCTTATTTTTCAATTTCTTTAAAAGGAAAACAATTTTTTCCTTCTTTTCATGCCGCTTGCGTCAACATATTATTACATAATGTTGTCCTCCTAAAACACAGATTCTTATTCATTCAGGATTTCATATTTTTCATGTCATAGATCCACACTATTCTGAAATTTCTCTCCTTCTATCTATCTCTTGGCCTTTCTCAAAACTCTGGAAATTAAATTGTTTACTAAATTTTATCATGTCCCTCATGGCTGTTCTGGAAAAATAATTCATTTCAATGAGTGGATTGGTTTGTATTTTGTACACTTATTCGAAAGACTTATATACAAAAAAGTGGGTAAACTGTTTCCTATTTGTTTTTGTACGCATGAGCTGAAAACTTTCCTAAATTTCGTATTTGAAGCGAGTACAAGTGAAACACTTTCATCGTCAAACTACTTAAACACGTTGGATTCGTTTTCCAGCAGGAAGTAAAAGTGTCGGTGGTGATGATAACTACTTATTTCCTCATTTTGATCTTGTTGACGAGGGAAAGAGGTTAGAGATCCGAGTTTCTTCACCAACTTACATTCGAAGACATTTTTTCACCTCAACGCTTCTCATTTTCACTGAAATATAAAAAAGGAAATGACTTCTCGTTCTCACAGGTTCTTGGAGTGAACTTTATCTTTACTCGACTCCTATTCATTTATATAAGTACATTTCACAATGGGCCATGTTCTGGAGGAGGAACTAGTCGTATAAAAGTGTTTCCATTTCACTCCGTGCTACGGTAGACCGTCACATCAAGAAAAAAAAACAAGTATATGGCTCCATTTACCGCAATGCCAGACGAAAATCATGCCATGTGGTCTTACAAGGAAGATGGAAGTGTTCTTTGATTGAAGGACATGCAACTCACTTTCCCTACCCATCACTGTTCCGCTAGTAAGTAATCCATTACCAAAGTTTTTCATCCACGGAAGAAAAATGTTCCAGCTTCAGGAATTCCAAAAATGATCTTATGTGTACAAAAAAAAGTATCAGCTCGTTCCTCTGACTAGCAAACTTGCTGGCATGGCTTTTGGGCAGTCAGAATCAGACCTTACATAGTCTCATTCTCAAATTAAACCGTTTGGACATGCTATGAAAGTCGATAGAAGTATGAACATGGACATTTCACGATTCACGATTTTTGTTCCTAATATACTGTGTAGGATAAAAGAAGGAGGTTCATTTCAGGGATGAAAGAAATGATTCTCTCCGGAAAACTACAAAACATAAACAGAGTGAAAGAAGAAGGGCCACATCATTTGTATTGTTAGAAAGCCCACTCACAATCAGTCAGCCACTATACTATAGTTTGCTGCCAAGTTTTATTCATTCAACTCTTTGAGATCGACCTTAATAGTACAAAAGGCTATTGTCATTTCTTATCGAGATTTTTATATCCATAACCAATTTCCATATCAAGTTTGTTTGTTGTTTGGAACTTCTTATGCCTCAAATGATAGGGTTTGTGCGGATGAGAGAAGGAAGAAAAAACGAGCATGTTACAGTTTTGGTTGTCGGTACGGAATTCATAGACAGAATCCACGTGATATCCTACTCTCCACACTTATACTCCTCCACTCACTCGAAACGGAAAAGTTAGAAGGGCAAATTTTGGTGCAATCATACAGAAGAAAATACCTTCCCATATTATTATCAAATATACATGCGTTCATCACATGTATTTCTGGTTCACTTCAAAACGAACTCGTAGCATTTGTCAGTGAAAAAAGAAATGGGTGGAACAACTTCTAAAAAAACTATCTCGAATATTTCACAAATAACCTTTTGGAATATTCGCGAATGTTACGTTTAAAATCACTGCATTTTTTAGAGAACAAACAATAAACAAATGCCATTACATAAAAGGATATAATGGGCTTGAAGAAAAAAAGTAGCGTTGGCATTTCATTCTGATCTCTGAAGCAGGAAGTTGTAGAAGAGAAAAATGAATAGTTAGAGGGATAGTAATAGTCACATCAGATGCAGTCCTCTCCTTTTTTTGCTGGAGCAAGAAATGGAAGTTTAGACAAAAAAATGTTTTGTATGTTTACAGCACACTGGTACGTAAATACTTACAACAAGAAAAAAATCAACGAAGATGATATTGAGCTGTGATCTAAACAAAATACAAATCAAAAAGCCTTCCCATACACAGGGATTTTTTTTATATAAGAATTCATTCTCTGCTTTACTCATTCACAATTAGTTTCCCTGTTCGTAATGTTCGTTTTTTCCTATTAGCAGGATTTTTTTCAAACGGATTGTGAATTGTGATCGTATTGTAGTGATTCATTCATTGTTATAGACCCGATACGAATCGTTCATGTACTCATTCTTTCATGTGTGATATGAATCATTTTTGCATGCGTCGTGAAATGGAATTGTCAATCTGGTATGCGATGCAAGAATAAGAATGGATCTTCGTTACACGTACTTACTGTTGTATGGAAAATCACAAAACTGAAACTGTGGATTATTCTATTTTCATTACGTCAATCATGATCATGATCATGCTTGCTTAAATACCTACGTAAGTTTGCATTTGTGCTTCTCTTATTTAATCACGTGTTTAGATATTATCTTTTTTTGCAAACTTTATATATATTTTTTTAAAAATTAAGCTCTATTTACGAGGGTGATGGTAAACATTTACCCTGAGATTTAGAAATACATACTTGCATAAGTACATCTACACACCAACCGTGTATATTATCATCATCTGAATTAAGTTTGGAGCAATGCCTGGTTCAAAGACATAACATCTACCTAGATTCTATCACTTTCGTACATATATTTTTTTGATATCTTCAACTTTTCTAGCTTTTCGATTCATGGTTGATGATGAAAGTTGGAGAAATCTCACATTTATTCAGTACGACTTTTTCACACGCAAATCGTGATTGGGGCAATGAGAACAAAAGTTTAAGGCATTGTGAATATGTGACAACATATCTGCAGATTTCCTCATTTCAGCATCACGAAACCAATATCGTTCTGCCCATATGAATGCAGTGATTTAACATCATTGACAAGTCAAAATGAGCTAATAAGCTGAAGGTGCACGACTTTTTTTTGCTTAATAATCAAAAATGTAAAAACGCTTTTTCGCATGATTAGACGAAACATGCAAGTAATGGAAGCACGAAGGAATCCTATTCCAAATATTTTTCTTCCTTTCTGCTCTCCTACGAATGATAAATAGGCATGCGAATTTAGTTTAAACATTTATTTCTCCGATTACTGATCATGTACTACAATAAATATAACTAAACTAAAGCGTAAGTAGCGTTAGTGTTTATGTAAATTTGAGCAAGTGAAATTCTTTCAATGGTAGGAATTTCAATAACACCAACAGCGCAATATATGTAGGTATAACTTGTGTATCGGCAATTACATTGAGTTCTTCAAAAAGATAAGCTATTTGTAGGAGTACAATAAAGGATTTGGAACGAAGTGAAGTTCAAGTACGTAAACCTTCCTAGTTGAATGGAGAGGAGATTTGGAATTGCTTGTTTTTTTAATTCCCGAACCGCTTGAAATCGAAATTCGAGTCTAGACTACTGAACGGTAGTGATCCACTATCATAAAGACCCACTTTGTCCGTGTTTCGAGAGAAGAAGAGCCGACATAAATAGTCTAAAATTCTTCGATGTTCTCCATACGGTATTTTTGGCTTCTGGTGCTGCTACTCACAACAAAGCGTTTATCTATTGCATGCCTTTTTATGACGATTGGCGAACAAACGCCTCTTCTTACACGTTTACTACTTTTTTTCGGCTTTTCATTGATTAGTCTAGGTTGATGGATGTTTTAAAGGGCTCTACAAGTTTGACTAGAGAAGCTATAAACTGAAATACGAAATATCACTCAAGAGTTTTCTTCAGCAACAGATGCTAGTAATATCGCCACCAATTGTATTCACAGAGAAGAAAACGAAAAAGAAGCTGTGCATCTCATAAAGCATTTGACACATAAAATGTGAAGGATGTTCATAAACAATTTTAATGACATTGAAACATATGCACTCACTACACCACCAATGAACAATTATCAAACAAAGTCATGTGTCTAGTAAATTTTTGTTCAAAATGAAGATTTTAAAAATATCCATACAAATTTGAATCTAGCAAAAATCTCGAAAATGTTTTAAATTAGTAAAAAAGAGAAATAAAGTGCAAATGATGACCTTCATTCAGGTTTGCAAATAATATGAAGCAAATACTGCGGAAAGCATCTAAGTGGGTTATCGAGGAAGCTGACTGATAACAATAAAAATTTGTTAAGAAATAAATATTTGAGAAACACATGCGCCAAAGGTTAGTATAATTTTTATGCTGATGTAATTAAATAAACTTGATTCATTCTCTAATGTGTACTCTGTTACTGAAAGTCACAAGTACTATGTAAATAAGTATATCACAACACTTATTATATATCATTCCAGGCGACTTTCTCTAATTGTAAGTACTCTCATGTTTTTTTTATTAGAAAAAGTGAGTATTGCGGTGGTAGTATGTCAATGAAAATAACCACCTGAGTAACATCTATTCATTATCATAATATTTTAGCCTTGTACTGAATTGATGCATCGTCGTCAGTTAAAACAACGGATGAGGGAAAGCATGCTAAAATCAAACTCGAAAAAAAAACGTTGAGGGAACATTATAAAACTGATTAAGTCTACCTATGTAGCTCAGGTATGATAGTGGATGGTAATAATTGCGTTAGTATCTTTGTTTATTATTATAATTTTGTTAATTAACGAAAAAAAAAGTTAGGATTTTTTTATCTTCCGCGAGCAGTTAGGAAAGAGTGCTGACATTTACAATATGTATTTAGAATATTATTTACGTTTTGAATAGACATGAGAGGCGATAAGAAACTGATGGAAATGAGAAGAGAAAATAATCTGATAAAAATGATTTTCATACGCCTCACCTTGGGCTGGATCCAAAAGAAAGTGGAAACTGGAGGTAGTGGTGGTAGTGGCAATAGAGTCAGGTGTGCTCACTCCATCCCCGTCCTCTGTGAAAATGAGTAAAGGGGCTCCGGAATGCTCAGAGGAGATTGTACTCGCTAGGCTCGTTCTTGCCCCAGTGTTTCGCCCTTGGTCCAGCTCTAACTCTCCCTTCAGAGATAAAGATGCCCTGCTTGTTGGAGTTGTGTGACCACCCAGTGGATTTGAATTTGTCGTTGCAATGGTGTTGCTTGGTGTGGAGCTGCTGTTGTTACTAGCGGATGCAGCTGCTGCTGGTTCGTCACCAGTTGGCGAATGAAGTACTGGGAGTCAAGTCAGAAGGTGAGTGAGATACTCAAGAATTACTTTGCAAAATCGATGTTGATTTGTTTTTTGGCGGAGGCTGATAAAAAATACGATTACTTAGAGATTCTGCGAGGATAAAAAAAATAATAAAACAGGGGCTAACAAAGTTTCGCTTTTTTGTGCGGAGGGATGATAATGATGAAAAATGATCTTTTTTTTGTTACAGTGTGAACAGGGATCGTTTTGGATAAATGTTTTAATGCTTATTATTATTAGTAATAATATGTATATTACGGCAGCGTGAATACAGTTTATTTTTTTGGAGGTGATAGCGAGAATTTATGGAAACAAGCTTGGTATTGATCTGCGCGATACTTTTTTTGCTTGGCATTTAAGCGGCACTCTTACTCCCAACAACGATGAGCGACGTCGCCGCATCCATCAAGAAGGAGGAGAATAAAGGGAATTGTTGGAAGTTGAGCTGTGACTGCAATGCAATTTTTAAGGAGTCTCTTTTCTTTTCTCACAACGGAAGATAAATAAACTTTGCATAAGAAATTCAACCTCGGGTCCTTGCATTCACAAATCCAGTTTCACCCCTTCCTGGATGCTGTTGACTTGTCTTGTGTGTCTTCCTATCTATTTACGCCTACTCTACTCCTTTGCACCGCTCAGAGTGCAAAAAATGATGATTTCCTTGTGGCCGACAGCAGTTGTGATGATGATGAGAAGAAAGAGAATTTTCCAACTTTTCAAGAAGCGACAACGACGACGTTTTCATGGTTATATGGGCTGGAAAAGGATCCAATTACTGCATTCCTCACAATAAAATGGACTATGGACAGCAGAATGATGATACATGAACTAACGCAACTTCTTCTCTCTGAGTAGATGGACTGGATTACTTGGAATGATCTTGTGGTAAAAATGAGCGTTTCCACCCTGTGCGTGACATCGCCATAAAAATCACGTCATAATTCACCCTTTGTTTTTATATCCATGCTATTTACTATTTATATCCAAGTTTTTACCTACGTACTGCTCTGATATATAGGGATGTGCTCTTGAGAGAAATGTACTTAAAAAGCGATTGTTTTTCTCTTTCTAAGTTTACAAGAAATGGGGTTTCTCGTTTCATTCTTTTCACCTGAAGGGATTATGGAATTAGACGAGATTTTGGTTGGACCATTAATTGAATTGGTTAGCCGAAAAGTAAAGGGAAACAATGTAATGAGTCGTAAAAGAAAGCAAAGTTTTGGGAAATCCGAGAAAGAAGATTCTAAGAGGTTTTCTCTGTCTGTCCATTTCTTTCTACTTTTTTAATCTTATTTCTCTAAGACAAGTTAACTACAGGAAGCAACTCTATTATTAAAGCCTACTCCTTCATTTATTTGTATTGTAAGTAGTAACGGTAAGAGTAGGCTCACCTGAAATCGAAATGACAGTAGCAGTGCAGTACTTTCGCGTTGATTGCAAAAAGAGTCTATTTCGTGAAATCTGTTGTCGCGAGTAAGAATCGGTAGTATTCAATGTTTTTATTTCATTCCGTTAAGTGGTTCCCACGAACGACGTAGAAAGTTGACAGCGCACAAAAATGAGTAAAACCAAACAGGGGATCTTCTCATCTCAAGAAGAATACAAAGTAGTAGAATGCTGTCTCTCTCGAATTCTCTGTTCCTTGTGATGATGATGGTGGTCAGCTTCAATAAAAAAAACTCGAATGCTTTTTTAACGTCTGCGGGAGAAGCAACTTTGGAGGGGAACTTGATTTGACGCGGTGGTGCAAATACGAACTCGATGTTATTGTCAATTAATGAAATGAAATTGAATTGTTATCCCATTTGTTACGCAAGGAGAATAATGACAACGATTTTCCCATAACGTTTCAACACAAACACAATAAATTTTTAAGCTATAATACCGAAGCTTTTTCTTTTAGATCAATGATTGACTATAATTATAACCAAGCAGAGGCGCTCGTGTTTTGTTTAGCAAAAAATCCACATCGTAATGTATGTCGGGGGCAAGATATGTAACTTAAAATAGCGGAGATAACACTGGATAGCTCGCGATTGCTGTTGGTGAAAGTACAAGGGATAAAAACGACAAGCAACAGTTGTCGCTGCAACGATGATGTGGGTCAGAGGTTGCCCTATTTTATTGTAATTCTCTTTGTTCAACTTTTACGGGTAATTTTAAGGGTAATAATAATAAGTGGACTTACAACAACGAAATAACTCTAGTGAATAAGTACGTGTTTGTTAGGGTCGTTCGTTTAAAGTGAGATTTGATTACAATTTAGTTTTCTTTGCCATTTACGGACTCGATTTGTTGGATTTTAACAAAGTAGCCTTAGTTTAGCTTATATAAATACATGTATGTATTATTACTATTACGTTACGTAATAAGCATAATTTTCCCCGTTCTTTACATACTCATCAGGTTTGCAATTTTTGTCGAGTCAAAAGAAATAAATTGTAAAAAATATGGAGCATCGACGAAATGGATGCATAAAATACTATTCACGCCGTTATCTCTTTTTGTTTAATATGATTTTCAAACATTATGGAATTTCTTTTTTTATAAATTTCCTTTACAATTAATAGACTTGTCTTTGGTAGAAACTTTGTAATTGTATTACAGTTAGAAACTGAGTTTTAAAATTTTGGAAAAAAATGGTTGAATTTGTATTATCATATCTCTTTATGCGTGTACTTAAATATCGTTTGATAAGGGGATCCAAAAAAGAAACTTGTTGCAAAAGAATATTCTTCAACTCGAAAAAATGACAAAATATGATGGTATTTTGTGTAAAGTCATAAATCATGCGAATTTCCAACCTATGTATGATTTAATTTTGAAGAGAAATTCCTTTTCAGCTATTCACATAAAGTATTTAGTTTGGGAAAAAGTCGCAAACGTAATTTCATATATGAAACCCGTGCTATACAATTTTTTGTGCAAGTGAGATCTATCCTTCTAGAACTGATTGAATTACAGAAAGGGAAAGAGCCCTTGAATATTCCGCGTGTGAAATGTAAGCACTACTAGCCTTCTTGTTGACAAAAATAAATTTTCTATGAAAACCCTTTTTTCTTTACGTCACTATGAAAACATTATTGTTCTTTTTGCTATCGCACAAGTAAGATATTTGGAGAATTTAATCAACGTTACTCACTCTTTCTCCCTGTATGCGTGCATGTGTCCTCACAAAAAGAAGTGTTCAAGTTACCCCAGTGGTGCTCGTGTAGTGCACGGTGGATGGATGGATGGGATGTCTTCTGCCTTTTGAGGTTTAGCTTTAATATCACGGGAAACAAGGTTTGTGGCAGCGTCCTCTCGCTTCACATTGCTTTGCTTTCCGTATACCACAGGAAAAAAAAGAAAAAATATGTCACCAAAGCGATCACGTTACAATGGCGCAGGGAAGCAACAAGGTCTTTTCGTGCTCTGGACTTTGCGCGTAGAACAGTTTTTAGATTTATGATTGCCTTTCGTCAGTATTTTCACTTGGATTTTCGCACACTCTCTCTTTAAATGATGTTGATGATAAGCGTTGGATTTTGGAACTCGTAAAAAAAATAAAATAAAAATGTTGAGAGCAGAAATCGTTCAAGCTTACAGAGAAATTGGGTGTGCGAAGACGTGAAACAAGACGTGAAAATAATGAAGTCACTGGGATAAATAAAACAGAATGATGTTCTCTCTTTCAAGCCATTTTTCGAATTAAAAAACTGTTTTACAGGATTTTTAGGCGATCTGCACTTGGTGGTGAATTATAAAGAACTGGCATCTCTTCTCTAGCGTTCCTTCCCTCATATACACATGCAGATGGACAAAGAGGAGAGAGAAAGAGAGGAGCTAAGAGCTAACGCTTATTTCGGACTTCTTCTTTTTGTCAGTTCAGGACTCAGGACCTAAGAGAAATTAGGGAAGTGCTAAGCGAAGAGCGTGTGCTCGTCCTCTTCTCTGCTTGCTTGTGGCTGTGTTCTCTCGTTCTAGCAAGCAGGAGTAGCAGCAGCCAGCGTGCCTTCTGGATTGGATTGGATGGATGTTGATGGTGGTAGTAGGCTCCTGGTTTCCTTGTCTTTGGTTTCCCTCTGCTTTCTCTCTTCACGGCTCATAATCATGATGGCTGCAGAAAAAGGCTTAATAGGCCTAACTGCGCCAGCAAAGGTACACATAAATAGAATTGGCTTTCCCCCCACCAAGAAGAATGCTTTTACCTTCGTGCAAATCATTTTTCAGAGATCTAGGATAAGAGGATCAGTGTCGGTTTGCATTCTGATCACTTCATAAAGAAATCGAAATTTTCCTCCAATTTATGAAATCTAGACGAAAAGAAAATTGCAAGCTTTCTTTCCACGGAGTACTGCTACTGCTATGCACTTCCAAATAATAATTATTAAGTATAGTGAGTCCATAGATTCCATCCTGAGATGAGGATATTTTATTAAATTTAATGGAATCACCATACGCCACGATGCAGCGTTTCATACACAGAAGATCGGATTGAAAATGAATAGAGGTAAACAAACGAAAGTAAATGTTTTCACCTTTCACGCCATTTCATAAACTTGACACCTTGATGCATTAAAGTATTACTAAGTTTATGGTAACAAAGACCAATCCAATCTTGTGAACCAGTCAATGATTTAAGTACTTAAACGACTGGAAAATGAAAATAAGCATATCGTTAAACAATAGGACTTTCCCTTCATTCTATAAAGTACGCAAAAATATGGATTTATACAGAAGAATGCACACCAGATTGGTCTCCTCTAGATTGTAATGTGGGGAAAGTGGGAAACTGTATTGTTGCAGACGTGAAAGTACTACACCTTTAAATGAAATTTTGGAAGCTGTAATAGAAATAGAAGAAGAAAAGTAAACTTACTGAAAAATGTAGGTACATACATTAATTCATTATACCGGTTAGTTGATAAAAACGTTTAGAGATATTTATTGCGGTTGCATCACGGTTTGCGCATTTGTGTATGCATATAAGGACAGGTGTAATTCACTAGCAATGGGGCTACTTGATACATCCGATCCGTGTCTATACTGGTGTTGTGGAAAAAATCCTGTTTGACCTGCTCACCACCAAGCATGCATGGAATGACTGACATGACAATCATTGACTAGTGTACCTATAAAATGTTAGCTTTGTCTCATATTACTTTGGTTTGGTTGGTTTCGTGAATCGTGAGTGAATATTTGGTGTCATTCCAGTCACCATGTCGATTCTACTTATGTAGCATTGCTACTTACCAATTACCAACGATAGACAATATTGAGTTTGATATTTTTGCCAAGTTCGACAAAAGCCGGAAGCTCTGAATAAACGCCGATTTGATTGTCCATATCATCACTTTCGATTTCCCATAAATTCAAGGTATTAAATACGTTCGCCCTATGTCCGTTAAAAGAGATTTTAATATTACAGCCTCAGGAAATTGCAATTTTGTGGTTTTAAGAAACATTTTATGAAATGTGGGAAAGCACAAAAAATCCTTTAAAAATTAATTCTGGTTGAAAGTTGAAAGATGGGAGTATGAATATGACTACCTAGGTTATGTTTAAATGGTGAAATTGATGAGTAACAATTCATCAAAATAGAAAATTCACTTTCTTCCTTTTAGCCATCTCAACACATATCCGCATTGCAAAGCATAAAACTTTTGAAACTCACAAATGATAAAAGGTTTCATGATTTTTTGCACTATAATAAGCGTAAGTAGTCAGTTCGGTGGGAAGTACCGAGTACAATACTAATCGTAAGTAATCTCAGTATGTATTTTTGACAAATTACCTATCCTTTTGGGATGCAATAATAAAAATGACACTTTCAGTCATTTATCCATTTTGTTCAAAGAGTTAGATACTTTGAGAGAGAAAAACGAGTATTAAATGCATACGAGAAGTAGTTTTACAAAACATGCGTATGTGATTAATGGTTATGCTTAAACTTCAAGAACCCCATCAATAGGTAATACCATACGGATTAATTGATTTATTCAAACACTCTCCAACGTTCTGAATCAATAATAACCAGGCCGTATTCCACTTTTAATACAAGCACGACGATAATCTGACAATTATCGTCGTGCTTGTTAAACGTTCAGTTGCATTTTAGTACTCTGAATAGTTAAATGTATAAATAGATAATAAATTAAAGATCTTTAAATTAAAATTCTAAACAACACATGTTCCAAACGCTCTCAGCTTTTGGATTCTTCTTCCTCATCCTTGTTTTCTGATGTGGATTTCAATCTTGGCTTTCTTATCTAAAATATTCAAAACAAAAACAGGAACATTATACCTTCAAGTTGGCCTTTTACTATTTGTTAAAGATATACCTTTGGTTTTTGTTTCCAACCAGTAGCGAGCAAAATTCCCTGACCGGTCAAAGAAACTAACTCGGCTACTCCACCGATAGGTTTAGCGACAACACCAATCACTCCCCGGCTAACTCCACCAATCACACTAGATGTAGATGGGCCTTTATGAATGACATTATTAATTGGGTGATGGCTCAATCCTCCGATAGCTCCTACACCATGCAAATACATAAACAATATCATTGTTACACTCTCGAAACAAGTTCAATCATTTCAGACAAATCTGGGTACCTAAAATTCTTATTCCAAAGCCACTCAGTCCCTGAACCAAGCCATCACTAATCCCTTGAAGTTCAATTTGTCTAGCAGCTTCTGAAATTAGTTGTTCTTCTTCGTCAAGCGTAAGGCGATCAATGTTCCGAGATACGCTTTGCGCCCAGTTCGTCAATGAGACCAGCGTTCCTAAATTCGAAAATTAGCACACATTTTACCCTATACATCAACTATAACTGTGGTTGTCAAAATGTTCAACTAGTTAGAATTCTACCTGATGTAACACTCCTTAGCAATGACGCCATTCCATAGCCCAACCCAGAGGCAAATCCAACTGGTCCGTTCAATATCCCCTCGTATGGATACACTACCAAGTCCCTTAGTCCAGTGCCTACAGTCCTAGCCAAAGTACCCGGGCTTCCTAACAACTCCAATGAGCCCAGCACTCGAACTGGATTTCCAATCGTGAATATCGTTCCCATCGTGTAGTGCATGATAATCTCCAAACCCAGGTGAAAATCGGTAGTGACGCTAGTATATGCCTTGAAAGGACGAAGTTGCACCACCGACCGATCTAAAGCCACATACACCAGCGACTCCGTTCGAAGCGTAAGTTCCACTTCTGAACCTTGAATGTCAATTGCTTTGACCCGTACTGGATGAGAAAGCTGCTGAAAGAGCTTTACCAACTCCTTAGGTATCTTGACGACACTAACAGCGTGTAAATTTTTTTGGTTCTCGTCCTGAGTTTCACCTTCCTTTGAACCTTCAGTTTTGGGAATGTCAAAAATTGTCTTTGCTAGAGGAAATCTTGCAGAAGAAGAAGAAGAATGAGGCTCTAAACTCGGAGGAGGTGGTGGTGGAGGGGATAATGAGGCCAGTCGAAAATTGGATACGCTTGAAGAAACAACAGAAGAACTGGAACTGTTCAAGCCGGAACTAGAAGATCCAGCAGTAGGCACGAATGATATGTTTCGAGGGAATAAAGTTTGCATTTCTGGTCCCGTGTTCTGTTTTTGTGAAACCGTTCCTGTTGTCCCACCACCATTTTGGTCAGTGTAAAAGAGAGAAGGGTAAGCTGGAACGGCATCTTCAATTGTAATGTGCGTCACTTCTTCAGTGCTACGAGCCTCTTCCTCCATCCCATTATAGTTTACTCCATTTAAGGTACTGACAGACTTCTCCAGAACAATATAGCCTTCGTTGAATACGTTAATGACATTTTGAAGGGATGGCACAACGTAAGTTAACAGTCGGTCTTCAATAAATAGTGAGAATGGAAGAAATTTCATCCATACAGTTTCCAGGTTAATTTCGTTGGGGGTTACACGAGTCAGAGTCACTGTGCAATCGAGATTAATGACTGATGGAAACTCAAAGGTATCCCAAAAGTGTGTAATGTCAAACGTGGAATTTGGAATTTTATATCCAACTTTGCTGCTTCGGTTAATCGGTGCCATTGCTACTGGAAATTCACGGTGGCGCTGGCCTTCTACACTTGGAGTGTCGACTTGAATGGAACCAGTTCTGAAAGCGTAAACCCATGATTCCCTCCGCCTGGCATAAAGCAAAATTAATTGGAGTAAAAGGCAATATAACGCTTTAGAATATTCTAAATTGCCATAGCTTACGGGCATTCAACAGGCCTCAATTTTGAATCCTCTATGATAGGTACTTGCTCAAATATGATTGGTTCAAACATTAATCCTAAAAATTCTCGATCAGCATTACGATAGCACGTAAAGTCATCCATCATTGTAATGTAGAGCTCCGGAATGAAAGCCTTAATCCTCCATGGATAATAAGATCTATAAATCGCAAAGTCATTCAATACACTTTTATTGTCAAAGGGTTATATACATTTATAATTACAAGAGTATGCGACGCAATGTAAAATAAGCCCATACCCGCTTTCTTGACGTGGTTGAGCCGAACTTGCGGATGGTTCAAATTCTCGAATGTCTTCATCTTCATCGCTTGACAAATCCTCCACGACAGACTTAACTTTCTTTGACGATGGCACATCGCCAATGGGTCCTTTAACGTGCTTAATGTTTGCACTATTCGAAGGATCAGAATGAGCAATTGGTAATTCCTTTGGTACTTTGCTTGGAGTAAAACGACTTCGCACAGATTTGGCAGACACTTCTTTGATTTTAATTGTCTCAACAAAAACATGGTGAGTATATCCAACGATTTCGACGGAAATTTTGACTGATTGCTTTCCAAATTTCACATATTGGGTGGGATTCTTCGTTATGTTGGGCAGGTCTTGCCAATCAATGTCAAAGTCTAAACAAATGGAATGTGATAGTAGTTAAAAATCGGTAAACAAACAGGACACCGGTCGATCAACTAGATAAGTATGTAACTTCCATTTGAACTTACTCGGGAATAGCATTGTGCTTGATGGCGCCTTTCCGTATTTCGAAGATCCTAATGAATGAGGCCGATCAACTATGGCAGCAATTGTTTGTGGATGATGAGAAGAAACCAAATCAACCAAATCCTGTGATACGTTAGCAAGTAATAATCCTGGCGTCACTTGCTCTCGTTTGTAAAGCTGTGGAAATATGCTGTAAAAATTAGTAAAGCTGAAGTGGCAACTGGATTTTGGAGGAAGCAACAAATATTGCTGGAAACAAGGTGTCGCATGACGGGGTGAGTCTCGATTCTGGTCTTTCTCTGCACAAAACAATGGCAGTTTGGTTTTGTTATGCAACATTAACTGAGGAGCGTTGTCTTGACTAATAGAAACCCAAACTTGGCCTCTGTTGGTATATGAACCAACTACAACCGCTTCACTAGCTATCTTTAGGTTTTTCAGTTTGTGCCTAAATAATAACAGAAATTTAATATTACAAATTAGAATTTTGAATCTGGGTAGATCCATAGAATTATGAAAGTGAGAGTGATCAAACAGGAGGATGGTACCTAAACAAGGGGTTTAATATGGTGCAATCCACTTTAGGCAGCGTAACGGCCATTTTTGTACCAGGTATTCCTTCTTTGGAACTATTCTCATAAGTAACCTCATTGCAATCAACTAACTGAACAAACCACCACGGTCCCCCACAACTAAGTGCCAAATACTTAAAACTGGGAGTTGATGCCGAATAATCTTGCCCGTCAGTCGTAAATCGTAAAATAGGCATAGCTGTTTCAAACATTTCATCGTTGGATGAAGCTGCTGACGACTCCTCAACAGGTTCCAAAGTTGAGTACATTGACAAACGAGCATCATTCCATGATTCCCTGCGTTGTGGCACAGCAGATGATATTGTCACTCCTTCAACATAAACTTCAAAGGGGGTACGATTTTGTATAGAATACGTTGGCCGTACAGTCATGACGAGGATCTTGTTTATTATTCGAGTTTCCAAAGTTAGGCATGCAACCTAAAAAACGACATTCATTCAATTACGACGTACAATTTTCTTAAATTGCTTTAGTAAAGTAGCAAGATGCAATGCAATATTATTGCAATTACCTGACTACCACCAAACAAGTCCAGCCTAGAATAGCAGTCAATCGCAACTTTCCCATCCTTGTTGATTTTTTTCACGCTGAGACGTTCCTGATCATCGCTGAATTTAAGGGGAGGACTCTTGACCAGGAAGTCTTCCATCATAATCCCGATCCTGAATTTACCCTGCATACCCAGTACAAATATGTTGAACGATATCTAACTTGATACACAGAAAAAATGTGCAAAAGAGTAAAGTAAACTAATAACTAACCGTCGGAATGTGAATCCTCTTCGGGGAAAACACACATTTATAAGGCACCCAATATTGTTCCCAATCGGTCATTCCGTTTTCTTGAGCAAAAAGTAATTCGACGCCAGACAGATTAACAAAGAGCGCCCATGGACGAATTTCTGCCACAGCAGTGGGAAGTCCCGTGATCCAAGGAGAAAATGTTACCTGAAAATTAAATTATCCCTTTAATTGGGTCTTACCAAAAACGGTTCTGCCCATTTTGCCCCTTGGACACTTGCCCTACCTAATTCTCACCATGGACACTTGTCAGTTACCATTTCAACTCCATAACACTTCAAAATTTCTATCTAAGCTTTCGAAAATGGAAATGAAACCGCACGAATTTGCAAACTTATGACTTGCCAAATATGAAGATAATTGAAAAATTCATTAAGGGGCAACTGTCCACAGGAAGTATCCAAGGGGCAAAATGGGTGATACCACCACCATAAACGGGTAAGTAAAACAAGACGATTGACTCACCAAAATTTCAGTTTCAGGGTTTATTTCAGTGATCCAATCTCCTTTAGAAATGTGTTCATTGAGAAAAGGCCATTCAGCATCGTTAGTCAAAGTTGTTTGATCTGCAAACTTTCTTTGTGAAATTTCAGTTAAAAGCTCATCGATTGGCCTCGCAAGTATCCGTTTTTCTAAAAATGGTCCACTGGGAAGCAATGGAACCACTGCATTTGTAGGAGGAACATTCAAACTGTGAAACAAGATTTAATTAGTTATCGTTGTGTCTCGCTGAAATGACTAAATGCGCATAAATCAGACATAATATATTTAAGCATGTGAATGGTGCATTCACTAACTTTGATTGAAACTTCATATGGTGAGCTACGTCTCCTTCCCCACTGAATCTTATTTGAATTTCTTCACCTTTTCCTTTTGCAGAGTACATGTCGGCGGTTTTACCGTCCCCAGATGTAATATGAACATACGTGTCCGTGCAAAGCCATGACCGGATGCAATATGTCGGGGAGACAACCAACTATCAACCAAAAATAAAAAATAAGATATTCTTATAAAATACTAATAGATGTAACCCTCATGTGATTCACATAAAAGATAATTTGAGAGTTTTGTTACCAGGTAACGCAAAGCTCCTTTGACAGTTTCGGGAATCAAAGAGAGCCAAACTTGTATTTTTGTAACTGAGGAGCCCTCGTTCTTGTAAACTAAAAGAATTAATTATTATTACCAGTTTACTTATCCACAAAACAGTTGAATTACGGAAACTCACGATCAGTTGAGTGTTTAACAAAACTTACGAGCAAGTAGCACAGAAGATACTTCGTTTGGAGAACTCTTTTTGAGATCTTCAAGATAAACAACGTCACTCCATGGATTGTGCGTTCTGCCACTAGAAGTGATTCTGTAACGAACATGCTCTACTTCATCAAGGGAGAGAAGATAGCTTGGACCGGCCTCACGACACGGTATGATTGCTGTCAATGCACCCATTTCAGCATATGGAAACAATGACAACTCAATCGCATGATCAAGCCCATTGGCAAATACTAGTGGCCCTGAGATCTTGATCTGAATAAATGTGATGATTCCAATGTTTAAATTTTAACGATAAAATCTGATAAAATGGTTACATCATTACAAAACTTACCATTCGTTGTGAAGCGGACAAATTCGAAACAGAAACAAATACAGTTCTTTCTCCTAAACGCTTTGTTGCATACCCAATCTTTGTCACATCTATTCCGACTTCTACGTCATTATCACCACATGATACGAAAAGTTTCTGTCGTTTAATCGTGGCCGATTCATCTAACGGATTAGGTAAGCTAACAGCTTTGCAATCTTTTCCAGGGATTACATCAGCACCCAATGTATCAGAACTAAGGGATCGAATTCGAATTTCACAGTTTAGGTCATTACACATAAGCAGTCTATGCAAGATGATTTTGGACCTAAAGAATAAAAGAAGTGTTAAGATAAGTTCAATTAATTCTTATTTCTTAAATAAAAACTCTGAAAAACATGTACTTACTGATTTCCGGTTGGGTGCATTTTAACAAGCTTTGAATCAAAAGAACCGATCACTTGATTCCATAATGCAAGTGAATACACCACGCTATGGACAAATGAAGCTCCTACTCTCAAATGAACCTCATCCGTTACTAAATAAATAAGCTGATTTCCACTCGAGTCTGGAGAGATCATTTGGAGTCCAACGAAAATATCGTCAGTGACTTTCTCCAGCATTAAAGTTTCATAATCTAACACTTTCAGGTTCAGCACTACATCGGAGTTACAACGAAGTGTGGTGTTGACATATGCAAAACGCATGGTTGTTTTGTTCATTTGAATAGCGGCCACAATATGATCGGCAGGTGAAACTCCATCGGTGTTTGCATATGATTGCAGAATGTAACTTTCAACTTCTGAAACACAATACGTATTTAAAAGGTTAAGAAATTAGTATTACAAATTATTAACAATAAATTAACCAAGAAGAAACAAAGCCCACCTTTGCCCGCATAGTACGTGTTGTTAACCAAATTTAAAGAAACTTCGTGGAGCTTCAAAGCAATGTTGTAAGACGGGATGTATACGGATTCCACTACCAAGCTTTTCGCCAGAGACTCTAAAAATGTGCTGCTTTGCAAAATTTTTAAAGTCTTTAAAAATGTTTTCAAATAACCAAATTACTTATCATAAAAAGAATACAAGCTTATCGCAATATGGAACCTTTCTTGATTTCGAAGAAGACGTAGTCGCCAAACGGTAGACATAATGTTTAAATGATCATCACTCTGATAGCGGAAACTTTTGCCATATTTGTCGAAGAGAGTAAAGGAGTGGAAATTGTGAAATTGTCCGGTCAACGGTTCAAAATACTGTAGCTCAAGTTTCACCCCCTGTTCAATTGGTAACCAAAACTATGATTAACTTGACTAAATAGTGGGACAGGAAGCAAGTTGTTTATAAATAGTTATTTTACCCTTTCATCGAGGTCGTAAGCTATTGGAAGTGCTTCAACGATAAGACTTTTAATCATGCGGTTTTGTGGGTAGTACCAAACCAAAGTTTCATCTTGTTGATATATGTGTATGTTGTTCCCCAATGGAAACTGTTGTGGTTTTAATCCCAGTGGAATATTCTTGAAGGAATCTACCACACGAACCTCTTGAGGAGAAACACGAGTGGATGTTTCCGGTACTGGCAAGGAAGCATGAAGGGGAACAAATTCCTGCAAATAATAAAAAGAATAGTAAAGCGTTAGCATATTGTACCACAGCGGTCAGCTAAACCATTTCGAGAAAAGCTGTACCTGAATATACTCAGAGAGCCTTTTGCTTAATTGAAGTATGGCGATCAAAGTTTCTGGACCGACAAATAAAGTTAACGATCCAATTTCCAATTTCAGCAAAATAGAAGGTGTGAGCATAGAAGCTTCCCAATCACTCTCAATATCCATTTGAAAGAAGAATGGGAGCCATAATACGTTTGACCTGTGGTATTTAAGAACAAAAAAAAAATCTCAAAACCATGGCCTCTTTGGGACTATTCTACAAAAATAAAATGTACTGAATCAGAACGCGGAGGATGGTTCTATAATATATTCTCTCCCCCTCCCTGCTGGCTGTCATTTAGCTTAGGACATTGAAATTCGGAACCGCGTTACGGTATTAAACATCATTGCATTACATTCTAATAAAAAGGCCTCACTACCTTTGTTCCAAACGTGTGCTGCAGGTGACAGACTCCATTGAGATCCACCCACTTGTCTTTTGGGCTACCCCCGAATTAACTCCAACGGCATTCGAAAAGGTTAAATTCATAGAGCCTGATTTGAGGCCAATGCTGAGCTCGACAGGTTCAAACACCAAAGATACCAGTACTTCCATGATTCGAAGCTTCATGTTTGCATTCTTTGCTAGCTTATGATGCATCCATTTTGAAAGCTCATTCGAATTCCGCTGCTGAGTTGAGCTATTGTCAGTCTGAATCTCACCAAAGAGCTTACTTCGCAGCCTGGCAAAATGCCCATCCATATCCTCACCAGTGCATTCCAGAATATCAAAACTAATCACCATTCGGGGCCAAGTAGGTGAATTCCTTGGCAATTTGGTTTGAGTAATCATGCCTCCATTTTTTCGGTAAAACTCTGCACGTTTCTCCGGGGTATAATCGGAGGGATGATCAGCAGCCAAAATCTCAATCAGAGGTTGACGTACCACAATGCGATAAATAGTGAGCGGATATTTCGTGTCGTTCCTCGCTATGTTACCCAATATTGTTTCAATACCTTCAGAGATAATTTATTAACCAAATGAACCATTATGTTAGTTTGTGTTTGTTTCATACGGTTTACAATTAGGTAAGTATTATTAGAAAATTATGGTTATGAAATTACTTACCATATGGTTCATATCCGTAATTATTTATGGCTTGGTTGATCATCTTAAGACGGTGCAGCAAACCCGAGCATACAAGTATTTTGCACGGAGCAGCAACGCAGTGGTACATAATTTCCTGAATCCTGTCAAGCAAAGTAGATATAAATATAGATTAGAAAATTTTGGAGTCCTTAATAAGAAACCAGATCATAAAAGCATAAAGTTTTACTCAGGATTAGACTGGCGCAGACGATCCTTCTCTGACATTTCTTTGCGTGTAACGATGTATTTTAGGAAAAAGGCAGGAGTTTTGTTCAAAATGGCACTTTCTGAAAAGAGAAAAATTAAGGGGTAAGACAGTGATTCTCGCACGCATTTAAAAGAAATCTACACAAACCTGTATCAAAATTTAAGCAATCCTTGTGGTTCACATCATAGCACCATTCTGGCTGCAGTGCATCATCCGAATTAAACAGAGAAACGGAGAAAAAATCTTGCTTAGTTTTGCCAGCTTCAAAATAACATTCTCCACCCTCACTTGAACTACAGTCGTGAATCCCACACGGGCAAAACCCAAGTCCATGCACCATTATCTAATATTGTAAAAAAAGAATCAGAAAGGATAAAGCCATTTATTAACGATGATAACTCGATAGTTGGAAGGTTATAACATTGTAATTCCAACTTACCGAAGACACGCCCAAGGAATGAGAATTCTCGTTTCCACGGATGATGAAGTCACTGCAGATACCTTGTACGGAACATTTTAAAAATGGAAATATATTGACTATTTTTCTGCGAACTCCCGGCATCCTATCACAGCTTTTTTGAACGGCTTTGAAAATAATGGTCAGTGTCTTTATATAAACTCCAAAATGGGTAGTAGATGTCGGAGTAGGTAATTGGAAATCAGCCAGCTTCACATCCTCCCGTAGGAATTGTGGAGTAGATGGTGGAGTCCTTTCTTGGTTTTCCTTGACATCGTCAGCATCGGTTTGATTATCTTCACCTTCTTCCTCTTCTCCAAACACTGCTACAGGCAAGTTAAAAAGCCAACCAGTAGCCCAACTCGTCCAACTATCAGTAGTATCTTCGGGATCTTTCCCACTCTGTTGTGAAGAGCCATCCTTTGACCCCTCTGTTAAAAAATAAGAAAAATGCTAACAAAAAACCTATTTCAAGATTTGATCAAAATAACAAAAGTTACCACGAGTACCTTTTTCAACGCTTGTGCCATTCTCTAGCCTCTCATCTACCGGAGAGCCGGGATTTGAATTTGACTCAACAGGATCCACAGGCTCAACGCTTCCACTTTGCATTAAATACGTGAATAAATTATAAAGTCTGACGAGCATAGGAATCTAAAATGCACAATCAATACTTTAAAGTTCTATTTGTTTTGTCAGACGTATTAAATTAATACTATAATAGATAATTAGATATCAAAATCTATGAGCTACCTGTTCATCAGTAACACAAAACTGTAAATGTCCAAGAAATAGATCCATCCGATAAAAATAAGGAACTTTCGAAAATGACGTTGTAAATTTTTGAATAATGCGAACGTCAAAATCACAACGATACAGCATAGGATCCTACATCGCCCAAATTCAAAATATCTGATTTAATCTTATGGACTATCGGTATAAAACAACGATTTAAAACTTGAGCTTACATGAAACTTGTCAACCTGGCCAGTGTTATTGCATCGATCAAGACAAATGTTAACATCAGAAAAAGATAGTTTTTTTCGCAGCAAAAAGTCGGGCGAGTAGCCAATCCGATCTACATGTTTTTTAAATTAGTCTGTTAGTGATTTTTAAAAACATAAACAGATTACTATATAAATATATCTAACCGACTAACCAAGAAAAGTTGCCTTCCAATTTTCATCAGCTGCTGTCATGCTGGCTTCTCCAACGTTAACGCTGAACACAATGTCCGACTCAACATACTTGATAACAACATTTTCAAAGTTAACCCGGACGTTGGTAACGATCTTTGCCATGAGGGAACGGACATATCCGGAGTTCTCGTCACTTCTATTTCACAAAACAAAATTTTATCAACTCCGGTTTGATTCAAACAGTGACACAAAGTTATTCAAAATAATGATAAAGTACCTGTGGGAATCAACAGTTCTCGGAGGCAATATTTCCTCATTTGCTTTCTTTGGTTGCCGGCTGCAGTCCATATCCCGATATTTCAATACCAATTCTGTATTAAAAGCATAACGAGATTTGTTAAGTAAACCACAATAATAAATACACTATGAGTATTTCCATAGATGAGAAGATCGTTAAAACTATTACCCATGCTTTTCACGTTTAATACAATCGGCTCGGAAGTGATCTTCCTCCATGGTACGGTAATTTTCAACTCTTGAATGTGTCCACTTGCAAACGTTAACGGAATTTGAAGCTCACTGTCCAGCACATCTAAATTTAATTCTAAATTCGAAAATACGGCTCCTCCATTCCACAGAGAAACCTGTAATAAAAAAGAATGCGGTTTACAAAACATACTGCACTTGATAAACAAATAAAGTATGTTTTTTAAATTAAAATTCATTTGTGTCTTAGTTTATTTACCTGGAAATCGTGTGAGTTAAAGTTCTTAACATACTTCGAGAAGTACGACCAAATTATTGGCGTAATATAACTTTCTATTCGAAACATGATTGCGTGGGTACGGAAAATAAATTATTGCAATACTATCACTTTCTTCAGACTACATTGTAATTGTGGTGAGATCTCACTGAATCCTTTGAAAGCGCCGAGTTCAATTCCTGAAACAATAAAAAAGAAATATAGTGAAAATAGTTTTGCACAAATAGTACAAATCTGTTTCAATGCGTAATGAAATTTAAAAAGGGTGTACACTACGTACTAAATTGCTAAGGATATATGACACAATTCACGAATTCTTTTACGGACAGTAAGGAAAAAGAATGCATATTTATTCAAAATTAATAAAAGCCCTTGACAAATAACCCAAAATGTCTTGCGCAACTTAACCTTCACTGACACGTCACAATAGACTATTAGTTCAGTTTAATGATTTGCGGCAATCTACGTCGGAAAGGAATGCGCGGAAATGTGACTGGCCTTAATGGTTTACTCAATAGAACAATACATTTTTGTGACGTGTCATGTCGCAAGAAGTCATTTAATGACCGAAATTTGGGATTGACTAAATTCTTGGAAAATATCAAGACAATAAGAGTAAAATATGTCGATGCAATAAATATTCGCCCGTTTGGGTTAATGTCACTGAAGAATATTGTCCTAAAAAAGAGTGCTTACCATATGTTGATTACTGCGTTCTCCAGGAACAACATTGAAGTATTATGTCTTTTCGATTTTAAAATTAATAAATTAGTATCCTACTTGTACGACTGATGTTTGTAGCGATGACAGTGATGTCTATTGTTATATGTTACTACATTTAGATTGCATGTAAGATCTAAAATGTGTATATTTGCACTAAAAAACTTCGAACAAAATTCTGTAAAGCCTAAAATAAAACTAGAATTAAAAATACTTTCCATCTGTAGCACCCATACCTGACAATCCCGTACATATTTCAAATAAAATGATAGTTTATGTAACCATCTTAATAACGGTGCCTACTAATTGACAAGATTAAGTTAATTCTGTGGTTATTGCATAATACTTGCATTTTATCAAGTTAGTTCTAAGAACTGCCAAGTATGCATTTCTTAAAAAAACTGAACTTGTTTATTTAAAAAATGTGGAGCAAACACGTCCTTCGTGTTTTTGTTTTAATGCTGCACTGCACTTTATCACATTGTACAGCTCAGTTCAGCTAGCTTTAATCCAGAAGAACCCCAATCCCGAAAGATCAGACACCAGCAGCAGCAGAAGCAAAATGCGTACGAAAAACATACGGACGGGTTGCACTTTACTCACATGAAAATAATAATAATGCGTAAAAATGTGTAGGTATTATCATCATATCATCATCATCGGATCGTTTGCCCGTGTGTAAAAATGGTTTTGAATGGAAAATGAAAAAGAAAGCCTTATCATCATCATCACGTAAAAGCAAACAAAAACAAATCATATGAGGAACGGAATGGAGAGGCGAGGTGCACGAGAGATAGAGGATGTGTGTGGACAGAGCAGACAGAGGAAGAAGCGGAGGAAGGACGGAAGAAGATAAAGGATTTCAATTTCAATGCCAGCCAGTCAAGCAAGCCAAATACCAAGTTTAATCACTTGACTCAAGTTGATGATATGATATGATGAATGATGATTCGCTGCCATTGCCAATTTGGCAAAGTTTGTCTAACGAAAAACAACTAAACCCTAATTTCAATTAACAATTATTAATTATCGTTTTCATCTCGGTAAAACATGATCATGATTCAGTAAATGGGAAGTATGCATATCCTGGTCCGGTGCATTCCAGCTACTGAATAACTTCCAGGTTCTACTTAATTAACTTCATTCTAATTTGCATATCAAAATTACGAATTTCAATTAATACTTCTTTGATAAATTCTTCCCCATTAACGGCCACTGTAACTTAAATTAAATGTGTTAAATAAATTACCTGATGTGGATGTGGAAGTTGGGGAACGTGCGGTCATGCACACATTTCCAAATGTCGAGATCGTAAATCAGGACGGAAATCATATTTCGAATTTTGCATTGCAGACGAAGAATAGTTAATTACATTGGTAAAGAACTTTGAAATTAACTTTCTAGAAACAGATGCGGTCGATGGAAATTGTTTTCATTTTTAAAATGTACACCTACTAACTCAAACCTACTACACCTACTACAACCTTCTAACTCAAATAGAGTGGCATTGAATCATAATTAGTCAACCCACGGATCAAGAAGCAAATCAATGGTACATTTTTATAGTTACCATTTTGCTATTTCAATATTTGAATGATTATTGACAGTGGAATGTACACACGGCCTCACGTGTTTCTCATAAAAAAATCTGAGGTTTGAGTTTTGATGACGCATGAAGTAGCGAACACTTCAGATTATTGCCACGCATAATTATCGTATGTACCATGGTCTTGGACAAAGTGTAAATAAAATCCTGGAGTTGGCTAAGCTGCACAGTAAGTGCATTTGAATTAAATAGAATATAAAATACTAATACTTTTAGTCCTACGCGGTCAATCTTGATACAAATATAATGTGGTGTTTGGTTTACACGTGCATTTATTATTCTCAGACAACTTATTTTGCTAAATCGCTAACTGAGAGTCAATGAAGTTTTTATGACTCATCATCATCATGAGCCATGGCGCAATTGTATCGGGTGGAAAAACGTGAGGAGACTTCAAACTGCTAATTACTAAATTAAACACATTTCAAATATCTGTCAGAATGAATATTTGTTAACATTTTTCAGTCGTAAAGTGACCTGAATTTCATTTCTAGATACCCTTTACCCAAAAGATCTTTATACAGTCATTTCGATCAGCTACCTGTCCATTTTCATTTCATGTGAAACAACGAAATCATTAGTCAATCAATCCAAGCTCGTATACTTATGTCTCTGGGATGCAGAAAATGTCAAAATTGTAGACATCTCATTGACACAAGCATTCGTTTTATGCTGCAAAAAAAGTCTCAGTTGCATCATGAAAATGCATTAGCCCAATTTGAAATCAGATCGTTACAGAAGTTCTGCAGATCTGCATTATCATCATTCGTTTTTATTAAGTAGCCCAAAGGTGCTCGCAGTCTCGCACTCCTGTATCCCTCACGTAGGACACATCAAATCTCTGTCCAATTAAATTACACGAAACAAGAGTACCCTCACGCTGCGTTGCACACTTACTATGCTACTCTTTTACTAAAAATGACTTAATTGTACTCCATTTCCATATTTGCTCATCTTTTCTTGCATAAAAAATCTCATTTAGGTATGTTTGGTTTTCTTACTGTAAATATTATTCAAATTAGATTCTTTTAAAATGTGTTTGGGTTCTAATTAATGAAAAAATAGTGCTACTATGATCTTTAATTTAATCATTACAAACGATGGTATAAAAAAAGAAAGTCTTCGAAGAAAAACTTGTTCAGAAGCCGGTTACCCAAACACAGTTAAAAACAGGCAGTATTTTATTTGATGGGCTATTAAATTTATGGACCGAGTTCGGGTCATTGTTGTAGTTAATTCTTTTTGTTACGAAAGACAAATCTTGTATTCAATACATTTCTTTCTTTGCTCATACATTCACTTAACATTGGTCTATATTCTTTTGGTCATCGGTAAAGTTATGTAAAAATAAATAGTTTGTTAGTTAGCTGATTCTTTGTCATCTTTCAAAAGTCCCAAAACTTTTCAAAGAAGTATGCAAATGAAATCATTCAAGAAGGCACGTCTGAATAATGACATCCGACTTGGTTTGTTGTTACTTGGTACATCTCCTAGAGGTACGTACACCGTTCTCAAATCAGGTAACACTGTAACATTAACAAACGAATGAATGCTTCAAGATGTTTTTTGTCGTGATGTGTTGACCAGCTTCAATTCTCAAATTCACATTTTTACTAACATGCTAAAAAATAATAAAATAGTACATATGCGAACGTGGTCAAGAGTCAATGAAGTCTAGTTATGTAAGTCGAATGCGTCAAAATGTGTACCTGGCATGGCATCTCACTAATAACTCTAATTACTATGAACCGATTTGTTGCATCCATTTTACTACCTAAAAAATTGACACCTGTCATCTTATTCATTGCTATTTTAGGTTATCGAGATGTAGGTTTCCCTTGTAAATGGAATAAGGAGATCTGGATAAAGTGGGCGAGGGGAGACAAGTGTGAAGGTGTTGTTTGAAATAATTTTGTCTCAGGAAATATATTTTTGAATTGCAACACCGAACAAATAAAATGTCTACTCTGTCCAAATAATTATTGACAACATAATTGTTGATGGTGATGAGTCATGAAAAAAGTTGTGAAATGTCTGCAGTAGTGAGATCATACTGTAAATGACGTTGCTTGGGCGTGTCATTTCATAATTGACAGTTTAGCAGGCTGGAAAATATACATTTCTCTTAATTCTTATCAATTGAGGAAATTAATGAAAATTGAGACCATGATTGTGAATCTTAAGCAAGCATTTTTTGTAGTCAAATAGGAGCGTACGATGTACTTATGTATTTTGGATGTTCTACCATTTATTTTTTATCAGAATTCGAATCTCATCCAATGCACAAATTAAAGAACCTGAATTAAGTAATTCGATGAGCATGCTTATTCTACTGTACGTATGAACTGCTGTTATACTACTTACATCGTTATTGGAAATTTAAAAGCCATCAATTTTCGTTATAAATTTAATCCAGCAACTGTAGCACCGTCTTCTATTAAATTGGAAATAATTTCTCGAACAAGAATCGCAAAATCCATTACAAAGCAGATTATTTAATATTTGTCAGCTAAATCATAAAAGGGTAAATTGTAAGTGTACGCACGCGACAGTGCGCTTACCATGCACCAAAAAGGGTTGGCAGAAGATGATCACGCATCATCAAAGCAATCAAAGAAACCGGAAATAGAAATGAGTTTAGAGGAAGTAGATTCAAGTCTGCGTGAATGTAGGTGATATGTCGTTACCAACATAACAAATATCAGCAACCAATCCCTTCTATGAAGCCATCAATGTTTTGAAGAATGAGTTCGGAGTGTTTGTCATTGCTAATGATATGAAAGGAGACACCCTGCATAACACAACTGTGTTATATGTTGTTAGACAACAGTAACAACATCATTTTATATCATTGGATCATCTTTTAACGATAGAAAATCAATTTGGTAGCACAGCGGTGCGATAGATTTTAAATATTTGGAGCAAATTATTTATGTGCATAAAAATCACAAACAAAATGCATTCATTATGATGACATGGGAAATACGCCAAATGCAGTTCACTTCATACATATACAGAAGGTATATGCAGCAGCTACATTAATAAGTTGATTTCCTACCAAGCGGAGTGCGACGTTAACAAGAACTATAACTTGCGACTTGCGAGTTTGCAAGTTGCAAATCAGGATGTAAAAAATCCTTTTCCTTCTGGCTAATAGACACTTGTTTACTTGTCGCATTTCAAAAAAGATGATCGTTCTGCAAATTGAAGAATCCAAAATCTGCTAATACTAATATGTTATGTTCGTGCTCATAATACAGCGCAAATTTTGAGTCCACTTACGCCTCACGAAACAAGTTAGACAATACAGTTGTATACGCATATTAGCAGTTTCATGTAAAAAGAGAAACTTTTCATTGTTTCCTTCATTTTTTGGTTACACAATTCACACAGAGGAATTGATTATGAATTATTATGCTGCATCTATAAATCGGAAATGCACTTTTTTGCAAAAAAAAAAATTAATCTAGTTACAATAGTTATTGCACAGCTTTTTTTCATTCGAAGAAAAAAATCACGACACACAATTAGGTATGGTGAATATGTCCCACGAGATGAGATCTCCTTCTCTTGTGTTTTGATGAATACCTAATGCACATGCAATAATGAATTGATTTATGAATCATGATGAATATGATGATGATTAGGACGCAGGACCATCGTTGCTCGTCGTCGGCGTTCTCTAGGAAAGGTTCGTTATGATTTGCACACCAACCTGTCAGCTTCTGAAGAAAAATAAATAATTTGCTTTTGGTTAAGTAATGGAGCAGAGAGTCCATTATCGTTGTGTCATACATACCCCATCAATCAAGTAGAAGTATGTAAGTACATGCCACAATACAATTTTAATTTTGAAAACGTTTAGGTGATGCGCGCAATTTTAACCAAGAAAAAATATGTGATGCAGTTCATAATTTATTTTATTGCATCATTATTGCAATACTCCAAAACATAGAAAAGAAAACAAAGAAGTCACATTTTTTAAATTATGCTTTAATTTGCACAAGATCTGAACTGCTCTACTGCTGCCACTACCACCATCACACATGGAAAATGTTGTGTAATCGTCAATTGACATGACAAGAGATAATCAGACAAAGGAGGGGGTGCTAACGGATAATGCCGTTGCATGTACCGAGATGGAACAAAAAACCTGGGGGAATCAGATAAAGCACATGCTCGTCAAGAGTCAAAAAGAGGAACTTGCCACCCCCATTTTAACAGTGATCTTTCCTTTTTTACCCAATTGCTTCTTCCTGGTTGTGCTGAACGAATATTCTTGACAGATCGTATATATAGGTGAGGGCCTCACATTTATCTCCACAGTTGCAAATTGTCCTTCTCTAGAGAAGAAACAAAAGTTTATAAACACTTTGCCAGTGTATTCAATATTTTCAAAACTTCATCATCATGATTTCTAAGGTATAGTCTAATATATGCAGTGAAATATCACCAACAAAAGCTATATTGTACTTGTGTAGAATTTTAATTTTGTGTTCGTGCCAAAAATTATGACAGTTTTTAATTTTTGATTAGAATAAAATAATTTAAAATTTTCGTTTTGATGATGGAATTTTCCAGATTGCTTTCGTTGCCACGTTGGTGTCCGTGGTTTTGGCTGGACACGAGGCTCCCCCACCAAAAGCTCACACCTATTCAGTACCTTCAGTTGCCAAGGTAAGGATCTGGCATTCAACTTTTCTGAAAGTTGGCTTTTTGTAACAATTTATTTTTGACATTATACAACTAGGTTAGTTATCCAGCTCCTACTATCACCAAATCCGTAGAAACTTATTCCGCCCCATCTATTGAAAAAACCACGACCATCACCCGCACCATCACTGCTCCACTCAAGTAAGCCAAACTATACGTTTTGTCACTTTTGTCAAAGTTGCCAAAGTTATTAATCCATAATTTTTTTTATTTTTTTTCCTAAACGCAGTGCACCTCCAGTCAAAAGCATTCAGTACTCTGCTCCAGCTGCACCAGTTTTGAAAGGTAATGTTTGAAAATTTTGTGAAAAATTTGGTATAACAGATGTCCATCCAGCAATTTTTTAATTTCAAATTATTATTCCAAAATCAAGCCGCCGCCCCTGCAGTTTATGCTGCTCCATCTTTTGCCGGTCCAGTTAGCTCGTACGCTGCCCCCGCCGTTTTGGCCGCAGGTTACAGTGGACACGGGAAGGCAGTGTATGCCCCAACCTTAGCCTTATCCGTCCCATCCCTTGGTTTAGCCTCTCAGCCCCTCTTGGCGGCCTATGCCCCACAAGGACTCAGTCTTGCCACCACCTACGGATCACCATCTCTCGGATACAGCCTTGGATCTTATGCTGCTGCACCAGTTGCTGTTGGCAAAGCCGTCGTTGCTGATTACCACCATCACCACTAAAAGACATCAAATGTATTTGCAAAATACCTCAAAACCAAAAGAGCCATTTGAAACCAAATATGAATGAATCTGAAAGTATGCATGAGTGATGATTAGTATGCGGTGAAAATTGGATGCAAGTGCCATAGGACGCTGTATGATAATGACATTGTGTCAATGAAAATCTTGTAAATCTCTGATAGAATGCCAAAGTTTTTTATTATACTTTTGTATTATTTTTGTAATTCTTGTGTGAATGAATGAATCTTCACTACACGTATGATTGTAATTTGTATGACATATCACTGTACCGCAAACAATTTGCTCAGAACTTAAAACTTTGCTGGCTAACCTTCTTTGTCTAGTCTTGCATTTATTTCCCTTCCAGAATTAAATTTATGCCTCAAGAAAATACTTTGACGTGGTGATTGCATGACTGTTATGTGACAGTTTGCTTGTATGCAGGAAGAATGAAAAGGCATGCCTATTTTTTTCAATCATACATCGTGAACTTTTTCCGGTGATACTCATCCAGTATGAAGTTATATGCTTCTTTATCCAGAATGAAAACTCCAACATACTGAGAAATTTTCAACTGAAATTAGGTATGTAATTTTATTTGTGATCGATTGATGTTGTCACCGCATATTTATTAAACTGCACATATAGACTGAAACTCAGACTACAACTAAAATTGGAATAATTTTTCACTCTTTCCTTTTTCCCTTCTCAAGCACAGGTAATGAATATATTCGTTTTCTTCTAAAAATCACTAGCATCAATTCATATCAATATTCATTCGTTTGAAATTTTTTTTAAATTCTTTTAATACGTGGGAATATTTACATCGAAACAACAATCATTTTTCTTGAGTTTCATATGTAGTAATTCAAACAAAACTCCCTAAAGTAATTATAATAGAATGAATGCTCTCAAATTTCTTTGAATGCATTAAGTAGTAATTTAAATAAGTTTTTCATTCATTTTTTGTCTACTCGTTAGTGTTTCTCTTTCTCCTCCATTTTAAACAGACTATTTTCATGTTATTTCCTCTTAGACTAAAATAGTGTTTTTCCTAGTAAATAATTTATTATTATAATATGATTATTTAGATATAAGATTAATGTATTTTATGGACTTGAATTATCATGCGTCTTTCTTGTTGCAGAAGACAACCTCGTGTCTCTTTACATCTTTCATTGTTGAAGTAAATATATTTATATAAGTATACAGTAAATATCGTCATACAACACTTAAAATAGCCGCGCGATAAAGCAGAAACTATATAACTTCTTGTCATTCCGTCTTACACTGCATTACCAGAAACCGAAGAAATCAAAACGTTAGAGCTTTAGATACCACAGAAGTAGTAATTTTCATTTGATATTTTTTTTAAACACTTGATGAAAAATTGTATTTGACCATGTTCGCATAGAATTAAGTACACGTATTTATAGATATTTTTTTCAAAATTATCCTTTTTTATAGAAACTATAGAAAACTAAACTGCGTTATATTACATTATTTTAAAAATACAATTTGTATGAAGCAATTCCCTTTGTTTACATATTTCTACTTCTGCTGATAAAGGAAATTCGTATTCATTTTTAACGTTTTCCTTTATGCTGAGAAAACCAGTAGTTTTGGAATTATTAATTAAGTGAACATTTCGGCTGGTATATAGCTCAAGGCTTCAGCGCACCAGTAGCGACTGGTCACGCGTTGCTATTGCTCTTAAATGCGTATTAAAATAGCCAGTAGAGTAGAGACCGAATCGCTCGTATTAACTCTAAAGAAACAAATAAAAGTACATATTTGATAAATGAGAGGCAGAGGTTATAAAATTATCATCTATCAATCTAATAAGACTAATTACAACCAATGAAGCGACATATAGGATATTTTTATACCATCGACAAATTTCGAAAGGGATTTAATTAGGTGTGGGATATGCACGATTTTTGAATAACCCCATTTTTTGCGATTGTTCACAGTATATGAATTAACCGTTTAACTGCGGTTCTACCATAATGCAAGTGTACAAAGTTGAATACGTGTGTACAATTTTCTGTTACTCTAGTCTAAAAACCATGATGATATGATTTTCTCGAAAAAACAAAATAGATATTTAGAAATGAAAATTTCATAATAATCTTTCGAAAAAAAATACAGCAAAAATTTTGAAACAGAATCCAAAAGAGTAAATGGAATTTGGTCCATTAATGATAGGTGGCAGTTTTTAATGGATTTGACTTGTAAAAAAATAAGAAACACAACAGACTAAAAAAAATGAACATTTACCGCACGTCGGGGTTTACATTTTTTGGATATTTTTTGGTTGCCAGTATTGATTGAATTTCAAGCTAATTTGTATGTATTACATCTAATTATCTATAAGCAAGACAAGCGTTTGTGGTTGAAGTTGTATTTTGATTGGATTACCATGGTTCACTAATTGTATTACAGCAACAACAACATTACTTCTACTCGTAGCAACTATGCAAGTAGCTTAGTAAATATTCACATGAAATGCATTCCAGCAAGGTTAGCAGCAGCGGTTTCTGAGGATGTGTACATGTATAACGCACGGACATAAACTGCAATCTTCGTCGGATGTTACCCCGGCACAAAATATGGTTAAAGATTTTTTGCTCGGATGGTTCGCTAAACTTTTCCTGAGATAAATTGTTTCGGGAACAAAATTATATTTCTGCTGGATATGACTTTTGAACATGAAAATAAAACTAGAGAAAAATTGTGAACTACAGTATCGTTTGGAGATGAAAACTCAAATTATGTGGACAGGAAAACTTTGTTGGAAAATACAGAAGTTGGTGTAAGCAGGACTGGTACACGACAGAGACAGAGACATTTCAAGAGAGAGATAGATAGATAGGTCATATCATATTTTTAATGTTTAGATAAAATGACAGGAAATAGAAATATAAAACGTATCTCAATAAACTTTTGCAAGAGTCGAAGCAAAAATGTTGGTGAAACATTTTGATTTTGAGAGATAAAATCTAGAACATGAATCAATTAACAAATTCAAAAAATGAACAACTACAATCGAGTCTCTATTTAATTTGGAGAAAATATGCGACAATTTTCTCCTGAAGAACACATGGAGAACAACAGTGAGATTGGAAAACACTTATAAAATCCTCATAATATACTTTAAAAGCTATATATAATAATAATCACAAAGCTTCTCTCCTCGTATTCAAATATGAAAAAATGAATATATTTTGTTATCTTTAATCATATTGGTCGTCAGTACTACGTACAATTAATAGTTTTTTTTATCTATGACACTTTTAAATGTCTCAGTTCGTGTTGTCGTCGTCACCATCCCCGTCGTCTTCTTCGTTACCACTTATGGAGAAGAAGAGAACATGAATGAGATTTCCTCCGTTTAATATATTTTCTCTCTATCGCTACATTGATTTTACAGAATAATTAACATTGACTATATAATAATTATAAATTTAAGAGTACGAAGTAAAAGTCTAGTTTTTTAAGTTTTTAAACTTATCTAATGATACAAGAAATAATAAATCTGATTTCGTAATACATATCAGCACTGTATTATTCTCAGTGCGACAACAAAGATTCGTTGTACTCGAGCAATGGATTTTACGTATGATCAATGTCAGTAAAAATTAATGAAGTCAAATTTATTTCGACATTTCTACAAGTCTAACAGTTTCCCCATTCGCTCGTATGTATGTGCTTGCGTATAAGTAAGTAGCCAGAGTGCTACATTTTTTTTAAATTTCGAACTCACAAAGAGATTCATGGGCAGAATATATGTCTCTCCATTTGAAAATAAGCAATAAGATTGTTCAAAATCAATAAATACGATAGTCTATGAGACTATATATGGTCTAATAAATTACAGTTGTTGTTAGAAGGTTGGACTCGACACTGCATCGAATGCTTTCGCTATTGTAGTAGTGGAGATATTTTTGGTGGTGGGGTGATGCTGGGCAATCAGTAATTTTCCCAAAGGTGACTCAAGCCAAGAGATGAGAAGTGAAAGTGATGACGAAAGTGATGATGATGGCGTTTGTCGAAAGTAAATATTTTTTTGGTCCTCCTCAGATGGGAATACATAATATAGCCATAGTCGAATTGAAATGGATAGCGTTGTACATATCCATGGAAGAAGAGTACGTCAATTTAGAGTGGTTGGCTTTTTGAAGCTTTCAGTCCGTTCCCTTGAGTTGTAGTATCGATATCTTGGATAAGAATATCACCATATGAAATTGACATACCTCCTTTCATCCACTTTTTCCATATTTGTCGCCTAAATACTTGGCATTCCAACTCTCTAACTCAGATTCGTATTACGCAAATAAAGAGAACAAATTGAATTCCATTGCCCCGCTATAAAAAAAATGTTCTTCTTCAAAGGAGAAACTTAATTTAAAAAAAGGATATTACTTTCGTGATTATAACTGTTCATTAGTAAAATGTATTACGTCCCGCTATATATGTCAGCTTGGCTCAGGCTACTGAAATTGCATAGTTTCACCACAATCCCCCCGCATGAGTCACACAAGTTAATATTATTCAATCCGCCACTATTTAAATATTTTCTTGTTCTGCTTGCATGTGAATTTAATGTGTGTACTCATTTAGTATTTTTTCCCATTTTTGTACACTGCGCGCCTACAATTTCAATTTTCTTTCTTTTTTTTTGCTATAGTAACTATAAAGATTAGTAGTAGTGGACAACAATTACTATATAATTTTTTTCTCTTAAGGATTGTGAGCCACACCATTAAATGCTTCCATCACTGGTTTGTTTACTCATAACTTCTTTTTATTTAACTTGTATAACCACTAATATTCTATTTTACATGATTTTTTAACGCGAAATATCTTTTTCAGCCATAAAACATTATATATGTATTTATAGATAGTTTTTTTAGAGCGTCTAAGGTTCATATGATGATGGTCTTCATTGCTTTTTCCTCATATAACCATTATTACATATAATGTCAACAGAATAATTGTTTTTTATTCATAACTTTATAATATATACATTACATGACGGTCGAACAATGTCTTCTTATTGGCTAGAGTAACATTTTTTAAAATTATGCTTCATTTTTTTTATGTCAAAATGTTTACGTCGTGCCTTTTTTTACTCCATCGTATTTAGTAACGGTTGTCGGTAATGAATCGAAAATCGGTATATGTATTTTAGATAGGTTGATGTAAAAATGATTGGTGTATACCGCTTTCAAATCATTGCAATGAGCATTTGCTCTCGATTTGCGTCTTAATCTCCGTTACGTGCCCTTCCAGCGTGTTCTTCAGCTCTGAAATTTTATAATATAAAAAAAGCGTTTATGGTATGGCATCCAGAATGGATCAAGTAGAAATGGTTTTAACCACTTAAATCATCCACTCACTGGTAAACTCGTCTTCGTCTTCTGCTTCCGCTTCCCGGGCTAGCTCTTCAGGTGTTTTCTTTTTTCGCATGAGAGGGTTATCGGGTACTTGCTGCTGCTGTTGTTCCTCCGTTATTTCTTCTTTCTTTTTGATATTGTACTGAATTTAAAATTTAAAAAACAATTAAATTGACGTATGCAAAGACATGGAAATAAAGCTTGACTGGATTAACAATTACATAACTGAATTTACGGGCTCAAAAAATGCATCCTTAAGAAATAAAGCATAATTTGTCCTTGTTAAACAGATTAATTTGTTCATCTTAATATTATTATACGATTCCTTCTTAATACAAAATTTGTTGCATAAACTACAAGATTTGAAATGATAAAAAGCTTTTCCATTGAGGCCAGTTTCGACTTGGCGAATTTTGCTGCAAGTATGGTCCTAATGTTTCATGTGGAACCTTCATAAGCTCTTATGCAAACGAAAACTTAAGATATTATGAATATGTATACAATGAATTGGTTTTTTTTGTATCAATTGTTATGTTATGTACAAATTTGCTAAGTGAGCTAACCTTGACTATATATATTTGTCTGGAACTAATTCTGTTGTTCAAAATCAATCTTTCTCAAGTGTTAGTATGTCGGTCAACAAGACAAGTGCTGTGAAATAGAAATTAAAACTGGCCGATACATGAGCTGAAGCTGATGCTTCCATGAAATAAATATGACTCGATACGTGGATAAGAAGAATCTCTAACCGTCGAAACCTAAAATATTTATTTTTACGTCCCTTTCACCGTCTGAAATTGTCAAAAGAGGTTTTTCCCACTTGTATGTATATGTACGTATTGATTTTAAACACACGAAATGCTACACCTTCAAACGAAGTACTAATAGAAAGGAAGACACATATATGCCTGTAAGTAAAATGTTGCTGTTTAAAGGCGTTGACGATTACAATTTAGCATGTTTAATGCTTGAAATCATGTGGTTTTTAAAAGAATGCTCATCCATAGGAATCAATATGTCTATAAATACTACCTGTTCCAAGTCTTTAACACATCGCATAACTATAACGAAGCAATTGCAAACAATACCACATTTAGAAATAAGTGGGGCATAATACCGTATATCGTCAGTGACATGACAATTCAACGTCTATCTAAAGTAATTGTAACCTAATAGCAGGTACACATAGAGACCTTAAGAAGTACATGATGAGATGGATTTCGTTTCACGTTTCCCCGTAAAAAACAACATATACGCCAAATTAGGAAACACGAGCTCCTAGCTGAGCTGAGTTAACAATAGCCCACTCCATACCACAAGGACAATGATGCTCAAATATGACAACAACAAAAATCCTACAAATTACTTTGTTCGGCATGTCAGATCTTATCTTTTCATTTCATCGTGCTAAGCCTACCATAACTAGACCCTACAGGAAACTAGGATTCTAATCAATGTTTGTCTTCTAATCCATTCACATGATACGTTCGACACGAAGGCTAGTCCTTGTTCAAGAGTCCCCGATTTCAGGGAGAATTTTTGCCTCCTGAAACCCATCATCATCATTGCCCATGTATGCATAACAATGCTTAAAAAGTAGCAGTTTTGACACGTGTATTGTTCCTCCACGAAGAGGAAATACTCATATTACAAAAGAAGTAAAAATGCAAACTAAATCAATACATATAACTAATGTAGAATTGAAAATAGCAATAGGGTATTGCGATAGACAAAATACCGACACTATTTTTTAAAAAGCATTTTGTTTTCGTTCAAAGTTCTACCACCAACTTACACGTAATCATACATGTAAACGATAAAGTTTCCAGGTAAAATATGCCGACAATGCTACTTCGTCTTCAGTCATCATTGACAATCAATGAACCACTTGAAAGAAAACCCAATGTAATAAGTAGTTTTGTAGTGAGCGTGTCTACTTGTACAAGTGTTCTTCAGCACCTTAGCTATATGGCGCTATCGAGAGCGCAAAGTGTCTATATGAACTTTGCACGGAAATATGAGAGGTATAATGTATAATCATTTTTAAAGCTAGGCTCGCAACCGCAAAATTGAAATGAGATGGGGTCAATCCCTAACAAATACGTTTAAAATAGGTGTAAACCACCACATTCCTCCTGCATTAGTGTTTTGAGAACTCGAGAAGATTCATCCCTACTTGTTTGAGAGAGAAAGAGAGAGAAAGAGAACTTGTATCAAAGACGCTTTGGGGTAAGGTGAAAATAAAATTAATAATTGGTTTAATATATTTCAGTATTTTCAAGATATTAGATAGACTTTGAGAAATATATTTTGCTTTTGATAGGAAGAAAACTCTGGGGAGAAGTTTTACGGAGTGATTTGCATTCTCATTTTGATATCTTTCAAATACATATTGCAATGGCTTCTGGTGATGAAAGGGAAAATCTTGAAACTTGGGAGAAAATGATGGCTTGTTGTTTCCCTTGTGGATTCGTTTGGTTCAAGGAAGGAAGTGGATCTTCGTGTTGTTGCAACGTTGTTCTACAATGTCTGGTGCCGTGTTTTTGTTGCCATATATGTCATGCCTGTTCTTTCGTTGGAAAGCCTTCAAGCGTCGATAGTCCCTGCGCTGTCATTGCCATGCACGGAGAACTGCGCCCGATTACAGGACAACCGCAATAGACAGATCAGAAACCACTAATTCTTCGTCTATTGGCCCTTGTCTTGAAGCTTCTTAGAAAAATTGCTGATAAGATATTTAAAAAATTGTAGTCGAAAGTAATTCAAACTCACAGTATGTCACAAGATCATAATATGTAACTACCACGATGAGATAAGTACTAAAACATTAATTAAGATGGGCTTACATGATGAAATTATTTTTAATTATTTGAAATTTATATCCAAAAATGCCTTTTAAATTGGTTTTCTTTCTCTTATGGGTTCCTTTATCGTTTAACCAGAATATTGTGTCCTTAATTTGGGTTTATGCATAAATTACTTCTGTAACTGGTTTAAATGAGATTTACTTTTAAGTTAAATATTTATCTGAATAGAATTGTTTCAATCTCATGTGTTTGTGATATATTTTGTGATAAAGAAAATTCATTAATCATTATAGTCTCTTCAAATGTTTTGATGGCACTATTACAAATAATATAATACTTATATGTCCTAATATAATACTTAAATGTATTGATACAAGCGCATTAAATGGAAGCTTTCCCTTACACTTCAATACTATGTGTTTGGAAATGTCTCATTCTTAACCGCACAGTTCACTGTTAAATAATATGTGTATTGATTTGGAGAAAATAATGCGATCGAGTGATTTCAAGGATAAAGAGATCCAACAGCAATCAGCATACCAATGCGGCATGAATGAAAAACATACCTACATATTTACTTTAGATGTGCATATGTACGTATTTATCTTATTTTTCACATGTATGTAATAGTAGACTAATCAGACTACTTTTTGTAAGCCCAACATCACAAAACCAAATTTCGTCTTTGATCCTTTCTCTCATTATGTATTCCAAAAGAATGGTGCCATTCAGTGAAAGTGAATGCATAAAATTCGAATACGAAATTAGATTTTGGAATAAAAGACGTAGCTTTTATTCAGCTGAGATTAAAAAACGAGCAGCAACATAAGAAATGAAATCAGAATCCTATGTAAACACTGGAGACATACTTGACATCGTTTCACAAAAAAGCAAGTTCCTTTTTCACATGACACAAGCAACCTAGAGAAAACATTCCTATGTACACAAAAACATAGGTCTGTTCTCTGTTTTCAAATATGACTTGGGTATGCATTACTTCTTGAAGGTTTTGTCGCTCTTTCCTTCCTCAGAATTCAAAGAGAAGAACTCAAAATGGGTTTTCATTGCTGTAAGCAAACAGAGAAAATTTGTTCCAAATCAATGGAAATCTCTTCCGTGTAATTCGACCCACTCTAAAAGTCATGCCGACATAAGCACGAGTCGCAAGCCATGGTAACTGAACCAATGTAGTATGCATCGGACCATTTTATATACGAGGTTTAAAAAATGTTTGTTTTTTAAAGTCTCTCAAGTTAAACTATCACTATTACGATTTTTATCTTCTTTCTCTCAAGATTTCTGCAATATAATTGAACGTTTGCATGCACGATTTTTTGTCAATCCTCTTGACAATTTCCACAATATCCATATTGAACCTGGGAATAAATGAAAAAAGCTGGAGAGGAAATGTACACTTTGGAGATGTCACCAGTAAAAGAATTCCTGTTTTAATATTGTTTTCACTTTAGTTGTTATTGTGTGTGTCTCGGATCTTCCGCCATACATTTCGAGTTCTAAAGGAGCAGCATATGTTGAGACCACTTGAGTTTATAATGCTGCCAGTGATAGTCAAGGGAATATTGCAATTACATCTTCCAAATGCATTCCACATTAGATCAATCGTGTTTTGTCTTATTCTCAATGGGATGATGAAATGTTATTTTTGCGAGCAAGCAGTACTCATTTATCTGCATCCTAAGCAAAAATACAAAATGAAAAAGAAAAGATGACTTTGTCTAACAATTTGAAGCATCTCATTCATCTTAAGATCTCTATTTTTCTCAAAAAGGAAATCTTATTGTGACATTTCAATTGGCATTTGAATTGTGAAACTCCACAAAGTAGACCACAAAACACAATGCATATTACTTTTCTAGCGCATACTTGGTCGAAATTCAATTTGACTGTCTTCCTGGAAATGGGATGGTAATCAGAATTTCATTATAGTTTTGCATGACTCAATCTCTATCTCGTTTGGTCCTGGTCTTAAAAGGAATTTCATATGCCATCTTTTCAAGCAAATAATGTGTGCTTAATAGAACTTGAAGGATGTTCTTGTTCAATCAATTTCACATAAGATGAACGCAAAAAACGTGATAAGATTAAGAAGCAGTATAAATTGTCAAAGGTTAGAAATTTTCCCCATTGTTCGTGAATTAAATTGACCAAAAAAGGATGATAAATCGTCGTTTATATTAAAAGAGCGAAATATGAAGTAAAGTCAGTCAGTCAGTCATATGTTAACTAGGTAATTTGTCTTGTTCAATCAAATATGTAACTGTAAATGTTTTACAATCCAAGTCATTTGACCCACCAAACTATCCTTAACCGAACCCATCTTCCGACGGTATCTGCATTACTTGAACCTTTTTGAGAAATATGGTGGTTTCAAAATGGATTGAATAAAAAATGCACAAGTAAAAGGCAGAAAACATTTTGTTTGAAAGTATTCGCATCTGTTTTACTGTAAAACTATAGACAGGTATTTTGGGGGCAAGAGTTTTACGTGGAATTCCAATCTACCGCAAACCATAGTAACAATAATATTATGTATTTCTTTCTTGTGTGTGTGTGATGTGCCAACTGCCATCATGCCCTCCTATCATGGAGACCGTCAAAGGTAATTTTTTTCTTGTTCCTGGCATGGAATAAAGAGGAGCGGGACTTGTGGAATAGTAGAAGGAAATGAAAACATGATATGAAATTCAAGTGGGCCAAACGGCTAGCTAGCACAACCTATTTGACGTGCTTGTGAAGAATAAATGTAGCTTTGTGGAATGAACAAAACCTCTTATCTAAATTGTCTCTCTGCAGATTCTGCTCCATCATCATCAATTTAAATAGAGGCAGCATCCATTTTCTCTGCACATCTTTGCTGTTTCAGTGGAGAAAGAGGGAAAATCGAGACAAAAAATGGAAAGAGAATCAGATTCCATTTCCCTTTCTTATTTTTTTTGCTCCCTCAAGATAAAGAGGAAGTCTCAGGGCTTTAAAGGTCTCCATGGTGCTGATTACAACGATATCAGGTTTGAGTTTGTGTGTGTGTGGCAAGCATGTGTGGACTACGCACTGAATAAAGATCATTTAGAGTATAGGAGTCAATAACAAAATAGAATGGGAATAAATTGATGTTGAAAGGCTTATGTGAAGAACTCAAGCGGTAAGAAAATAAAAAGTGAGTTGGTCGTTTCTGATAGTTTCACTAAAGTCCAATAATATATTCTGTTCTTTCAGACTCTTTTAGGTCGTCTTTGAAAAGAGCCAGTTTTTGGTGTATAAAATGCTTTTATTACAAAAAAAAAGAAAGAAATGAGCCGAGAAGAGCTGCAATGTGTAGTTTTCTCCTTATTTATCCTCATTCATTGCTAGCCGCTTTTTGTTCCTTGAGGAAAATGAAAGAGCGTTTGTGTTTGTCGAGTATTCAGAAAATTGTCAATTTTATGATAGGTTGGAGGTTCATTCATTATTATTATGCATTCCTTTTCTATTCAAAACAGAGCAGTAGAGATTCACTAAAAATGTCAAATAAAAACTGCACAACGTTGTCCAAATTCTTTTTATCTCTGTTTATCATTAATGGCGACATATCTCGCATTTCCCCTTTAAAAAGACAAGTCATGTAGTTTATCACCAAGTGCCATGTGTATTATGCTGTTGCTCCCAGGAGTTTTTTCTTTATCGAATCTTTGTACTAATCGTAAGCTTACCTGAGTTATCTTTGCATGACCAATATTGTTACAAAGCAATTTGGATAAAAATATTTTGCAATTTAAGTTTTAATAATGTATGAAGTAATCAAGCTACATGTTCAAGTGGTTTTTGAAAAAGCCTTTTAAAATACTAGCACTACTATAATAAAGGAATTAATAATGAAAAATGGACACTAAAATATTATTTAGCATTTTTAAAAAAATTTCTTTTTGCAAAGGGTGGAGTAGAAGCTGTTAAGCATTCCACATTACCTATGCCGACCCTTCTGCCATTTAATCGAAATATATTGCCGCAATAAAGTGTAACATTTAGGCAATGTGGTGTGGTGCTCTGCTCGTGGCTTCATGAAAATACAATATGGAAAGGAAAGAAATGGTAATGCCACCATTATGTGTCGTTCTGCTTATCATCATTACTTGATATGGCGAATGTTTCCCATCCCCCTTGTTTCCTGTTTATGATTATGGACTAGTGTACAACTTAAATGATCTTCTCCGGCTCATTTTTACAATGGATATTGATGTGTTTTATGCATGCAAAAAGATACTTGAAGTTACTCTCCATGTGTTTTTATGACGTCAATGCAACTAAATAAAATTCTTCTTTTGTCTCGGGCAATGAATGGGATAACTGAATTTAAGGTATGGGGAAAACTTTTTTCAACCACTGAAATCTTCAAGTATCCCTCCGGGAATGGTTTATGACAAGTAAAAAAGTCAACTTTGCACATTTAAAATATACATAAATTAGTGCATAATGGGATGGATTACTTTTTACCAAGGATTGGCTTGCAATAAGAATAAGTTTTTACTTGAAACTTTCTTTCTCTTAACGTATGCGCAGTTAGAAAAAGTTGGACAATGACATCCTAAACAAGCTTTACTGCTTCAACCATGAAGAAAGTTGGATGAATTTCACCCTTTGTTGGTTTACTTTGAGCATGATTCAGATAAAGTAGAAGGACAAGAAAAAATAGGCAATCAAGAAACGCAATATATACCGCGGTTGTTGCAAAATCAGCTTGACGGAGTACAATGAAGATTTGTTTTCAAGGAAAAAAGAATAACTCTAGTTTCAAACTTTTTAAGAGCAGTTAAAGTCTTTAGCCATTTCCACTTTTCCACTATGGACTCGTATAGGGACTGGAACGAGGACATTTAATGGATTACTTCAGCGACACTAGATGGCCCAACGATTCCCTTCAAAACCATAGTAGTAGTAGTGAAGCAATAATTCATGCATCATGTACATCTGTTCTTGTTGAGGATCGATTACACTATATAGAGACTTGAAAGCACTCCGCCGCAAAGACGATAGAGTTGAACAATCCTCAATGAAGCATTCTTTCGAGGTATGATTACTTGGATCGCAAAAAGAAATTCCAGTCACAGAATCGCGATCGGAAAGCAGCTTGATATGTACCATATAGGGAGGTTACATTGGACTGTGGTTCCAATTCATCAACCGAGAAAGAAAGTTTAATGGTTAAGGTAAGACGAGAATGGCGGAAAAAATTGCTCTTTGTACTAGAATGGAATGAAGGACAGCGAAAAAGTCAAAGCCATTTAGTGATTTCATAGTAATAAAAATTGTCCTTGTCAAAGTAGACGAAAGTGAATAGCTTCGAGAAAGAAAAATTATTCCCTAGTACAATTTTATTATATTTTCATATAAAAGAACAATCGTACGACATCTGGCTACAGGCAAAATATTTCCGTCTCAGTTTCATGCTTCATTTAATATTTTTTTTGCTTGTGTTTTTCTGCATTACATGGAGTTCAAAATGCGGTTTGTATGTAAAGCTCAAATTTTTGGAACGTACTTGATTTTAAATACTTAAAACTGATATAAAATCCTTTTGTCAACATTTAATCATCAGAAGAGATGGAAAGTTTTTATCACAAACAAGAACACACATATATATAGATATGCACCTAGTATCATCCATTCATGGTTGGATGAAAAGTCCACACATGTTCGTATTAGCTATCAGGTAAAGTAAAGAAAAATGCTTTCCTAATGCCATCTCCAACTTTACGAATTGAGAAAATGGTATCTAATGCATAAAAGTTTTTCTCTCAATTGACATGATTATCTTGGAGATAAGCTAACAAATATGATTGGACTTTCAACATTTCCAATAAAAAGTTTCTTTTAAAAACTTGAAGGCAATGAAAAGATTCGTCCCGATAAATGGCTGAATGCCTCTATTAGGCTTAAGTATGGAACGTGATTACACAAAAAAACTACATTTTCCCTTCAACCAGATTTTCCCCTTATGGTTATTGTGATTGCCATGATGCTTAAGCCAAACTAACGCTAGCTTATGCAACTTACGTATTTGCAATTTCCTACTTCCACCACTTTTATATGTACGAAATACCCTGGGTTTAAATCTTAAGCGGATGCACAAAAATAATGACATTTTTTTTGTATCTTATCATTGCACGACAATAGACCTTATTGACGTGACTTACATACCCACCATTTTTCTTCGTAATGTTGGAACGTTAAAGCGTTACAGTGATGCTTTGTATGTACTTAAATGCCCCAGCCAACGACAAGCTTGTAATGTCGAAGTGATAAATAAAATGCTGTACGAGAGAAAAAGAGAATTCGCATGACCTAAGTATCATTTTAACCGTTCACCAATATTCGAAAAAGTAATTTTAAAGCATGTACTACTTTCATATTTCATAAAACAGCCAAAAATTCAGAGCTTTATTAGAAAAAGGTAGTGGGCAAAGCCATTTTTCATATTTTCTTATGCCTGTCTTTTCTCCTGTGAGTTTCCTGCTGAGCCCATTACAGGGACCACCCACGATTCAGGATCGAACTGGGAAATTGAAATCTTTTTAGCTCCATTTTGCTCTTGTTAAACTGTATCATCACTGTGTGTTCAATTGAATTTCACGCAAATAGACTCTTCTAAAAAAATCCCAGGTTCCCCTAGTAAAATGTTAGAACGGTATTTGTATATCCTGTTTCCTTTCTGATTTAAGTAAAAAAAAGGAAAACTTGAAATGGAATCACTTTACATCTTTTGCTGGTAAACGTAGAGCAGGTACAATGCAGAGAAAAAGATATGGCATCGCATTTTTCCTACTCGACTCATAACAATAATACCACAAGTCTGCCCCTGACAGTTTCAGTTCTTTTTAGTACTTTTTTTCGTCCTCTTCGTTCCACAAAATGCTTTCTTGATCCTTTTTTCTCCAAGCTGCTTCTGCTCTTTTTCAGCTGTTACCTAACTCTTCCCGTTTTGGGGAATTTAATACGTTTACCCAAAGCCCTTGCTTCTAGATTGCTACTTACATGCCAGCACTTCCCAACTACTATTTTTTTTGTCCGAAACAAACATGCAAAACGAGAATATCGTATATACAGTAGTTTACATGATCAACAAAAACTAGGAGCGGTTGGAGAATAAGAGCGACGAGAAAGTGTTTTTTCGATTTCAGACATAGTTTGCCTTGCACAGCCTGTGTATGTCGTGTAATGTTACGGCTTAACGTTACCCTAAACCGGCTTATACGAAAGAAAATAGATTTTTTTTCTATGCGTCTTTTGTTCTCCTAAAACGCATTTTCTTTTCACAATGTAAGCTGTCTCCTTAAACTTTACATTTGTATTTTAGCGCTCTCTTTTTCTAACATTTTCTACCATCACAATTTCCCGGCTACTTTATAGTATTTTCTCCATGGTTTAAAATAAGTAGTAAGAATATGTCAAGACAGTATTTATTCGCCCCTCTTTCACTCGCTCTTTCTCTTTCTCCTAAAACACGTCGCCTGCTGTGAGATTGGTCCAGGGAAAAAAGGGATTGAACAAGGCGATTTCTAAAGGATGAAAGCAGAGAAAGATGAAGGAGAAAGTGACTGAGTGAGAGAAAGTGAGCTGAGAGAATCTCTTGGAAGTTTGCCAAAAGTACGGAAGTGTTCTTCTATTCTTGCTTTTTTTGCTGCCAAAACCGATTTTCCAGCTTGCCCGAAAGGCAAGGCCAAGCCCATTTTCCTCTGTATGTAAAAATTTCACCAAAATTTTCATCGATCAAGAGAGGCGAGGGAGAGAAAAAAAAACGGTGGTATTTGTGCCGCGGTAGAGGCATTTTTACATCGAGATGGTACCTTACTCCGTCCCAGATAAAGTACTTCCTCTCACTGCACTGCTGATGTTGCAAGGGTCACCACTACCTCCAAACGCAGAATAAAACAACGCCAGAAGTAGCACATGAATATCGCACATGAGAGGAGTATGCTAACCTTTTTTTATTTTTAGCTGGTATCACATTGTCATAGTCTCTAACCCACTTGACAAAAGGAATTGGCCTTCTGCTGATTTTTATATGGCTTACATAATTCGACATAAGTGACTTGCTCCCTTTTGAGGGCTTCCTTTTTCACCTGAAACCATTTCACCAGTTATAACGTCACCAACCACATGCACTAGTCTGAAGGAATTTCTTCCTTTGACTACACATTATAATATGCCAGTCTATGCATTTTTTAAGGTAATCTTATGGTAACAAAAAGTGTATCATGGCAAAAATTCTCATCGTAATTATTGGAAGTATCGCTGATTTAATTCGCGCAACGAGAGCTACTTCTGACAATGAGACGACATCAAGTAGCAGTTCGCCCCACAGATTCATTCTTCCTCCTTTACGGTCTGCTGTTTTTATTTTAAGCTCTTAGTCACGTGCGAATTTATACGGGTTCCACAAATATTTGTCGGAGCTTTCCTATTCTGCATTTCGTTTCTGAGCTGGAATCTTACCAAAAAGCTACCATCAGGTACATTAGTTAGTCCGACATACATATTCGCTGTACTTGTAAAATGAAAAGTCTTTTTTTCCATAAACTTCATAGGTGTTTAGAAAGCAGCTAAAATTTGTAGCCTAATGCTTTGATTCTTCCTGATTGTATAAAGTAACATGTCAGCATGACACCTAACCCGCTGGTCTACTGCTACTACCTAGGACTATCGGGAGTTCTTCTTTTTAAATAGCAACATAAGTCCACGCTCGCTTTTCAATGCATATGTTACTTTTCACATGGAATTCGTACAGGAAAGTGGGAAAACTTGCATGGCCTCAAATTTTGGACTGTTGGAAACCTGTTCTTTTTTTTCGTTGACTTGTACAATTATTGCACGAAACTTAAGCACAGTTTGCACGTACATGGAGCATTCCTCGCCTGCTGAGGAAAGATTTCATGTGCTGAACCAAACAAACCAATGACGTGCTAACCATACAAAACATATATGATATTGGATTGTATTATACTACAAATGACCATGTTCTCGGACATCATTTCCACTTCCCAACTGATCATTGATAAGGAAGTTGTAGTAGCATTAACGTAGAAAGCAATTTTACTTGATAAAACATGTGCCTTTAAGTCGATAAAAGAAGTTTCCAAACTCAAAAAAAGTATTGCCTGATTAGGTACGTTAAGCCTTCTCTCGATGTTCTGACTGGCCAAAAGAAAGAGAAAAATCCACCCTGACATTAAGACAATGCAAACGGGCACAATCCTTCTCGGCTCACGTCACACTCGAAAGATTGAGAAAAATTTAGAGGTACTTTTACGAAAAGAAATCCTAGGGAAAATAGCAAAGTAGGAAAATAGGATAAGGCAAGGCCAATATCGATTTAATTAGTGTGAGAACTTGACCAAATCATGAAGACAAGAATGGTATATCAAGGCTAAATACACTCATTTATCTCAACAAGATCAATCGGTTAAAAAATAGAAGCAACTGATCAACTGCAGTATGTAATGTGATGTGGTTAGATATCAGCATCGGGATTTCCACATGCGTAATATGAATTTAGGTTTGTTTTTTTTTCGTGTTCAAAAACTAATGAATGACTCACACGTTATTACAAATGAAATGACAAATAAAAATCTCGATAAAAGACCTCTTAAATCCCTCTCGTCTTAGTTTAGTACGTATCATATTCAAATATTCATAAAAACTACCGTAGTGAGGTAAAAGCTCATTAATATTTTCAGCATTTGAATTCAAGTAACGGTCAATAATAATTTTATGAAAAAAAGGAAAGTGGATTTTTAATCTACTCAACATGTTTTCCTTGCAAAGCCTTTTCAAACATTGTGACATATTTGTGCTGGATTACAAACAGCGAAATAATATGCTGTTCAAACTGTCATATAAGGACCTAGCAACAAAAAGCTACCGACAAGACTTCATTATATAGTCCAGCGCAATGTGTGTGCTCCAGTAAATTCTCATTTCAACATTGCATTGAGCTTATGGTCAGTTTAATAGTCAAGTCTAATTATTGATACAAATACCTACCTCAAAGTGAAAGGAACCATGAATATGTAAGGCATGCAGGTGACATACTTCTCACTTTCTATCACTCACTACTTCATTATCCGGTTAATACATAAGCAAAATGCATTTAATTTCAACGTAAAATGTTCGTGCATCGAATGGTAGTGTACTTTACTTAAATAATTTGAGGAAAGGTAGATTTATCCCCTCTTTTCTTCCGCTTCTTTTTTAAATGAGAGAACCTTTAAGAGAGTCTCATATTTTAGTTGCATAGTTGCATGAAAAAAATTCTGGGGTTTTCCTCTTCCTAGTCGTTTTCTTTTTTTTTGCATGGGAAATGCCAATACTGATCGTATGGGGAAAGGCTGGATACGTTGACACGTGTTTATATTTACCAGTTTACTACTGCAGCTACACAACTGTCCCCAGAAGGGAAACCACGTATTGACCAAGTAGTAACTCTGCAGAAAATCGTAAATTATTACATAATACATGGAAAGACTTTACAAGTGAGAGAGAAGTGCACAGGTAAGCGAAACTGTAGAAAACATGCATGTTTCATATGAAAGGCTGATAAGAGTAAGGAAGGAATGAAGGTAAGGCAAAAATATAATGGGGGATGGATGGCGATAACACGTAAGTTTTGACTACTTACTCATACCATGAAAGCGGAGCAGTTTCTACATATTAGAGAGCAAGAAGCACAAGAATAGAAGGAAGGAAATTATAATACTGTGGTTCTTTTTTTATCATAAAATAAGAATTGGAAAGGGGACGACCGGACTCGAGTAGTAAAGCTTTGAATAGGCGTCTAATTAGACGAATATTATGGATTTTCTGTTTAGGTACTTTCACTTACTACAATATAAAGTTTGACCTAATCAACAAAGCTATTCAGGGAAAAATGAGAGCAATCATGTTATTCAACTCTATTCCAACGTGTACACTGAGACCAATACCATAACAAATTCGAAAGAATCAATAATGAAAGAGGCATGACAACTGCTTTTCAAACAGTGATTTGTAAATTTAGCACCTAATAAATGAAATGACTGTGTACAATGTCCCAGTCGAATTCAATCAAGGCATGAATCAGCTTAATAATTACGAGCATTGCTCAGCCGAAGCTTTAATTTTTTGAGCATCAAAAGGGGACACCACGCTTAGACTAGTCCAGTCAAGTACATGAAGAATTTTCTGGGGGGAATCAAGACTTCCTCTTCTCAACTTCTCAAGCAGTCACAACAGTGCATGACTGACAGACGACATGACACATATTAATTCTAGTTTCCAGCTGTTTTGAGATGGGAGACTTTCAACCTCACAAATCGATTCTCACGAGTCGACATCTCGAACCGTTTTCACTGGCTCATGTAAATCAAGGAAAACGTGCATACAAGCCGCACAGAATGGGAATTTAGTGGCCTAGACTAGCAAATAGCAACGAACTAAATATATTTATACACACAACGCAACCCTCTCACAGTGTCATGATCAAAAACTAGATTTTGTGGAATACGTATGCCGATCGAAGAATAGACGTGAGCCAAACAAAAGTATCAAACATTTGATCTGGAAGCCAAGGGGAGCGAACAAAAACTTTCTCCACACAATGTTGAACCTTTTTGTATACCTATTTATTTCTGGTTTTAAATGAATGACTTTTCCGATTGTAAAAATGATTGAGGTTTAACTTTGGTTGTCCTCACCGGAATAGCGAGAGAAAAAAGTGGATTGTTGTTGATTGGGACTGGGAAGGAGCGCCAATACATAAACTGCGTCAGTATATTGTGGACGTGGACATGCATGCCATGCTCATTTTCGAGAATGAAATCAACCGAGATTTTATCCTACATTGGTCGACATCACACAGATTCGATTATGTTTGGTAAGGAACTTCAGTGACACGCACGATATGATATGATACATGGCACAACATGACTCCGACCCTGGCATATAATCAGTGAAGGGATGTAATGGTCTTGCATGACGTACCTTGCCCCAAAACCCCTATTTCCTAATATTTTGAACTGATCCAAAGAGAATGCTCTTGAGTAAATTGAAATGAAATCACGCACATAATTTCTCATTAAACTTTGTGAACACAAGAAGGAAAAGTCCATGCTGTAAGTAACAAATTGTGGGGTTGTAACGAAATGGATTTTAGCAAAGAAAAAATAAGCGATAATTAAAATTTATCTCTTCACCTAAAAAATTCATTCTGATTTAGGTATCACGAGATCTCTTCCTTCTGAAACAGGAGCCGCATAAGCTCACCTCCTTCACTATTCTTTTAGTGCTTTTTTTGAGCACGTTTGAAAAATCAGTGATGATGCCGGTGTAAACACCACATTAAAATAGAGTTGAAAATTGTGAATGAGAGAAATGATAGCCGCATGGTTTCACTCACTCACTCCCTATTTATAACTTGTTTTTTTTTACAAAGCCTATAATTTACAGGTTCAGGTGGTCTTAAGTTCTTTTCGACTTTACCGCTACTTTTTTGAGTAACGGCTCTTTGTCAACAAAGACGCTCGAACAGGGAAGAAAAGGCAAACAACATACGAACGGGCGAACAAACGAGGCACTACAGAAGAAAGTAACGTAATTTAACACAAGGGGAACCTAGAGGTATTGATGTGTGTCTGGTAAAGTTTGGTCTGAGGTTCGACGGGGAAAAAAATCACGACCACGTCTAAAGAAAAAAGGAGAAATAATACGATAAAAAATATGTAACACAATTAAGTGTAAGTTTTTCCTTCGGCTTCGCTGCTCCCGTAAATGTGCGGCTTTTCTTGAAGGAACCCGGTGCCAGACTGGGGAGTAATGATGTTGTACAAAAAATCCTCCGCTTAGCTCCAAGTACTGTTGTTGCTGACGTGGAAGTTGGCATGAGGAATGTTACAAGTTCAGTTGAACTTTGGTGGAAAATGGTGGAATGTAACGTAACTTATACATAAAAAGAATAAGAAAATCTGCAGATTAGGGGTGAGGAAGACCATGAAAAATAGGTATGTACGATGTGCCCATGCTGAGAGGTGGGGCGAGCTGCAGCCTTTCTGCACTACTTTCCCAAAGCGCTTTCTCCTTCATGCTCGCTAGCATTTTTAAAACATTATGAGAGTAGTGCAGTGCATTGTCGGCTCCACTCTTGCCGAGAAATTATTTTTTTTTCACTACATATTCACTGCATGCATTAAGCATTACACAGAATTGATTTTATCCATTGCACAATATTTAACTTTGATAGATTAAATCTATAATGATGGTCGATGGTCCTACTACGAGATTTTACATCATGATACAATTACCCCTTTCCTATGCATAATAAATTCATATAATTCCACTTCAAATTATAACCTTTTATAAATGGATTACTTTACTTGAATTTTTTACTTAACTGAAAAATGAACCAAAGGCTATTATTATGTGGTAACTTTAGTTTTTGTCACATAATGCCCTGTTCAGAAAGTATTCGCTTTCTCCAATTCCCGTGAAATAGGAATGGACTTATACTATCTGAGAAAGGCCTCACCTCTACTGCAGATGTCCTTGTATTGCTGCTGCAAGATATTCCTTGCAAAGAACGTTTATTTATTATGCTGATTCCTTCGATGAAGCATCTTTGTTTTCGCTAGCTCCACTAAAAATACTCCATATTAGGGGTAAATCAGTAAGTAAGTTCCATTATTATGCAGCCAGAGGGTTAACCAAACCATGGTATGTCAGTCCACTAACCACATTCCTCAAACTTTCTCCTAAAACACTCTTTAAACGGAGTTAAGTGTGAAAGCCTTTCAGGACAATATCAAGTCCACACTTATTGTATTAGCGTTGAATAAAGTGAAGAGAGACCTTACCGCACTGTCCAGATCTCTCGTGCTTTCCCACACTAACATTCTCACTTTGCCCCATCCTATGAAGTGTAATTGTGCGAGCTGGTCGAAAACGCTCTTGCACGAGTTATATATAATTAAATAGTGAAAAATATTATTTTGTATCACGAAACTGGACCACAGTGATAGAAGTAAGACAAAGAACATCGTTCAATTCAACTACGTCTGATTAATTTTCTCCTCATTTTCAAGCTGTTTTCGCCAAGGCATTTCATTAGTGACATGAATTCCTCAAATCAAATCACAAGTCATATAGAAAAATATCGATCATTGCCCATTACTTTTAATATTATTACTATTACCATAACAAGGTTTCCCACTCATAATATAATAATATTCTTGGAAAACGTCTTCTTCTCATCATCACCAGCAGGAGGATGTCAAAAGCAAAGAAACTTTCCAAAAGCCTCATTTTCTTTTTCTGACTGTTACTCTCTCTCTTACACACACACATAGTCACACAGACACACACTCTCTGTCTTCGTCACATGGAAAAATCATCCATCTCCCTGTTTCTCCGTCTTTTCGTCCTCCGCAGAAGAAGACAGGGGAAGCCGATGGAAAATGAGAGATGGATGCTAGGTACGAAGAGGAAAAGTAATTATATTTTCACAAGAAAGTTTTGGTTTCTTTGACATTCTTTGTCTTTTGTCTTCACTTTTAATGGTATGTCTTCCTCCTGTCTGTCATTATTAGCGAAGTCTAAAAAGTCTTGTTCCTTCAATGAAACTTTTTCTCCCCATCTTACTCGCTAATCGTATGAAAAATATAGGAAAAGATAAAAAATACTTTTTACGCTCGCATTCATTTCATACGTGTCTCATTGTCAGTCCTTCGTTGGCAGAAAAAAATTCTCGAGACATCAAGTGAGTAAGTGAAAAAAAAAGTAGAGGAATATTGTAAACAACTCTTGAGCCATATATTCTAATCTTTCTTCTTCCTTTCAAGCGGCTCATCATCCTGCATAACTTGTACTTGCACATCCATCCTTTTGATGTTCTTTCGGTTTTGGAAAAAAAGGAATGCCAGACAGTTTCAAGGTTTTTTTCTCTCATTCTAACATGAATTATTGCATCTGAAGTCTACGTTTTGTTGAAGACGAGAAATAAAATGTTTCCCTTTAAAAGAAAGTTTTCTTCCTACTCCTTTCCATCACTATGGTTCGTTCAAAGAATTGCTTAATCTTCCACTAGTCCAGAGATTCCTTTTCTGAATTAATGTAGCATATTTTCCTAATCGCTCATAGATTTGCGGAGGAAGAAAATTCCTAACCCATTTTGATAATGCACCTTTATCAAATTTTTATGTAAAAAAAGAGATTTGAATCATGGATCACAATGACTGACAATGGTTGTATATTTAGATAGCCTACAGAAGTGCTGTGAGCATATATGACTCCTTTTTGACAACATCCATCCACATACAATCCATTAAATGAGATGCTTTTAGCTCATAAAACTTGCATAAAATTATGGTGGCATATGAGATGCTAGCAAAGTGCTTCATTTACGACACAACAAAAAAAAATTGTGTTTCTCCATTAAGTTTTATCAATGTGACTCATCATCTCTTTACTTTTCACTTTGGTTTTTTTTTTTTGTCTGAGTGTGTCAGAAGCTTTTTATTTCCATCTTCTAAATGGATTCTGGAAATGGATGCAAATGGCTCGTAAAACAATTATATGCTTTTTTGAAGGCGGCGTTAACTGGCTCTTCATTATGGACAGAGTAATCCTGAAAAATATTTTATGGTCTATTCCGTTTATATCTTTCAAAATTAAACACTTTTATAGGAATCTTAAAAATTATTTTTAGTGCACTTAATATTCTAATGACTTTTTGACAAAAAACAACAAGGTAATGTTCCACACTTCTACTTCTGACAAATGATTATACATTTCTTTTTGTCTAAACTAACCTTTCAGCCTTTTGTGGTTTCTGTGAGGGGCAAGAGAAAAGAAAGGAAACGGAATAGGAATGTCCTTGGGAGAAAGTTGACTACTTGAACTCCATACGGTGTAGCGCTCATCCTTTTATGGAACGACGTAAGAGAAGGTTGTGTCGCAGTTAGGGCTCCGATCAGGTCAGGTCAGGTAAAAAAATTCAGGTTCAGGTCAGGTACAACATGCCCTTCTCAGG
>JAHZMX010006155.1:0-25259 GCA_027743895.1 Seira musarum | reverse complement strand
TTTTCATGCATGATGCATGCATGCATGCTTTCATGACTTTCATCTATGAAGAATTTGTAGGCTCAACTGCAAAAAACTGTTTCCTTTGACAGCTTATGGATCTTTAGAGACATTCAAACAGTATTCTGAGAAAATCTTTTTTTTATTCAACCCTTTTCCTCAGCTACGTCTGTATAGCTGTATTAACAGCTTTATTATTTTTTGTCTCCGGGTAAGATCCAGTTTTAAAAATATACTTTAGTGGTGTGTGTCTATACTCTATACCTTGGATGCCCCACTCCACTTCCGTAGGTACTCAGAAAATAGAAGTGGGACGTGTACAACAACAGAGAGGAGGAAAGACAACATTCCCAAGGGGTGGAATTCTTTTTCTGAGGATGGAGCCTCTCAATGATTGTTCTTGTCACAATAGAAAAATGGATTTCCTTTTACCTACTTGCTTTGTGCCTGCGTCGGAAAGTCGGAATGTAAATGTATTGACTTTTGCCATTGCCCTGCGTCAAGAATAGTAGGTACTATAAAATAAAATTCGGTTTCATATGCTCACAAAATGTCACGTTATAGTACTACGTTGCCCCTAAGCGTAAAATATTAAATCTATTGACGATGACGAGCAAGGTTCTTTTGTTGACCACTTTTGTAATTTCAAGGGGAAGTAAGAAAGATAGACTTCGGAGAAAGTCTGAAGGTTCCCATTATTATTTATCTGAAGCTTTATCCTGTGATTTTTTTATTTGACAGTTAAGAAAATACAAATCAAAGGTAAAAGTGCGACCATCTGCGGACATCAAGGCTAATGTCTCGAAAAATATATTGGAATTGGATGTTACAACCGTAGTAGTTTTTCTCACAAAATAAACATTCATATTAGTTTACCCTTCTTATCTATATGAACGTGGCCGTGGTAGTACTCAAGCCGCTGTTACAAGATTGTAGCATCGGTATAGATAGAAGCCTTTCACGAGTGAAGATTTATGATATGTTTGAAAGCATGTAGGCGTCAACTAGAAATTAAAGATTAAGTTTTCACATTTGGTAGCGTCAACCGTAACCGTCAACCGTTGTAATGTAGAATGTCATAAAACAATTTGCCATTCTCAATATATTGCTTTGCAAAAAGTGCAAACCATGATTATTCTCGGCTCGGCTGCATCGTAACGATCAGAGAAGTAGATCTGACTACACTACACTTTTATCTACGAAATAAGTAGGAAAGTCGGGAAACAGACAGGAAAGGGACTTTTGTGACAAATGTAATAAATAAAAATGATTTACGATTGCAGCAGAATAATTGGCAGGAAGTCAGCTTCTGAAGCTTTTATTGCGCTAACGAAAAACGACAGAAAGACTGGTAAAAAATATAAAAATATCACAACCACCACTTCTAATAATTTCTAACGCCATTTCCATGCTATAAAAAAGACAATGACAATAGTGACAACAAACCAAGTGAAAAAGAAAGTAGCCAAATGGAAGCTTTAATTTCACTCTTAGATAATCAAGACAATGTATACCATTCTGAGAGAGATATAAAAAAGAAGAATTACGACACAGAAATGTCAAATCCATTATATTCATCACAAATTCCAAATCCGCTATAGTCCTCACAATTTCTTTTCTGCTATTTATAGAAAATTGTATCCAGAGGGCGACTAAAATCCCAAAGCAAAGCCAGCTGCCAACGTTGGTTGGACTAATTAATGCATGGCTGTGTAAATAGACAATCGTAAACACAACAAGACAAGGTCAACCATCCAAATCAGAAAAAAAATTGCAAATGTTTGCACAAGACAAAGTATACTATAATATCTTCATTAGCTCCCATCCTGTAATTAGGTATAGACGATTGGCCAAAGATGAGACTAGAACCGAAATAGTTTTCATTTCCGGTGAAAGTAGAATTCTGCTTGATGAAGTAAAAGCAATAAAGTCTCAAGGTTTTTGCGAATTTGACATGAGAAGGACAAGTTGTTTTTTGTTTCATTAAGAAACAACGAAACGTGGGCGGATATTTTTTCTTTGCATTTATAATGTTTGGCAAGGATGTATGTAAAAGACTGAAATATCATTCACCGCATCGCATCGACTGAAGCAGTTGAGTTGAGTAGTATGGCTCAATTAGTGAGAATGAAAGCTCTGAATGTCAGTGCCATCTTTCCATTTGAATCTTTATTTCAGCCAATCTTCTTCAACATCCTCAAAAGAAGATTTGAGACGACTTCTTGAGAACACCCCCGCCATCCCAGCTTTGATTCAAGTTTGATGAAAGTGGCATTATTTTTAGACGGTTGCTTCTGACGTCTATTGTCCATGCCATTAGTAGTCGACAAAAAAAGATGAAGGAAAATTCATTGTTAGAAATGACATGTAATGGACATATTGGGGACAGGAATAAACGAATAAAAAAACTGGCATATTTTTGACAATTATTTTCAAAAGGAGGCCATTTTGTGCAAATCTATTGTAACAAGAAGAACTAGAAAGTGGTTGCGAATTCTTTTATGAGAATCCGCATATCATAACTGAAGCAGTTGAATTAGCCTTAGCTGAACACAATTTTTTTTTTATAAAATTGGAAGAATTTTCTACATCATGAGTAAATAATATTAATACCGTATTATATTTAGCCTCTTGTACGATCTCCATCTCGTATCAAATAAGCAAAACCAATCATCCAGAATATTACTTTTATTCTATTTCATCACTCGTACCAAACAGAAACCCTAGATTTTTAATAAAAAGCGACAAAAGGTATTTGAAAAAAGCAATTCGTCTGAAAGAAGGTATAAATAAAGTATAGTAGCCCGCTGTGGCGTCAAAAATGAATGGATGAAGACATGTATAATGTAAAAATAGTAACAGAAGCATATACTATGAATTCGTACATCCTTGTGCTATTGATGTATATATATTTTGTTATTGCTATTTTTATAGTTTTCATGACAGTCACACAAGATGACGAGTCTAGATGTGCGCCGGTTGATGACTGGTGACTGACGGTTTTCTAGGTTCCTTTTCATCACATTATGTACGTACACATTACGTACGTAGGTGGTTATAAAGTCGAATTCTACGCTGACAGTAAATCATTTGAACGGATACCCAGTATTTGGAGGGTTTCAATATCACATTTCTTTCCAATCCGACTTTACTGTTCAATATTTGAAATTAAAAAATATGCATGTATTTTTATTCAATCTTTTAGTAGCCAAATGTTATAATGTGGTAGCATTTCTCCTCCTACACAAACAGTAAGGCATTTTGTAAGTCATGATTTAGAAAACAGTTATACGATGACGATGACAGACATTTTTTCATGAATACTTTTGTGGTCGATTCATCATGAAAAAGTGCTGATACTAGTAGCCAGTATCCATATATATCGACTTAAGTAAAGAGTTAAATATGAAACATTTTGGAATGATAATGTAACATGTCACGTTGATGGTAAATGGTGAAAGTTGCTTGAAATTCTTGGTGAAGCTTGACATTTGTTGTCAAAATTTCACAACTTGCCAAAGTTTTTTTTATGATGCTTGGTGATGCTGAGAAGCAAAGCAGAAGAATATATAAGTCTTTTGCTTACCCGCTGATTGAGGCGTAGATTTGACCTCAGGGCCCTCGTCTCTTTGACCGTGACGCACCATTGTCCAGGATGACTTTTACTAGGACCTACAGTATATTCGGCAGAAGATGCTGCAGAATTAGGAGCCGTCGACGGGTTTGAAGCAGAAGAAGGTGAATCAGTCAAAGCTGGTCTTGACCTTTCTCCTCGCTTCCAAGGCACTACCTTGGTCAACGACGAAATAATTGACACTAGAATTTTCACTGAGTTCAGTGTCCCACCGCACCAATAAAATCTAAACAGATGGCAAACTCTCACCCTTTTTGAAAAAGTTTTTGGTGTCTATTTCCTTTTACGAAAGTCTTTACATTGGATATAGGGATTTTATGGGAGTTTGAGTTCCAAATTGCGAAATTTCCAGATGTTTCACATTCTGGTGCCGTCTCCTCCTCGGATTATTTATTTGTCCATTATTTTAATGGAACGAAGAATAAAATTCACATTTTGAAATCGAAAGGTTGACAATATTTCCCCTCTTTTTGTCCTTTTGAGTACGTGATAATTGAAAAGAAAAAGGAGCAACAATATTATTCCCTGCTGGTAAACTATAATGGAACTATAATACCCTTCAATATGGTCACACTGGAGAATAAAAAGGTAGGGAAAACATGCATAACGTCGTCATGAATCAAAAGCATACAACGAAAAATTAGAGGAGAAAGTAGTATACTTCTGTAGAAAACTACAAGCAATACAAGCTTGTGATATGATGATGACTGTGATGGTGATGGGAATGATTATATGATATGATGATACACATTTGTAGGGATTTCCCCCAAACATAAAAAAGCAGAGCATATCCTATTTAGCTTCAATATGTACACCACACACTCTCACTCACTCTCTTTCTCCAGCTTTTCATATTTTGGGCTTGTAGTTGCGTCAGACCTGCCTCGGAACAAGGAATCAATAGATGTGCGCAGGAAATTTTCCACACTTTTCTCCAGATTTCATTCATACAAATGAAGGAAGCGAGTGAGAAGTGTACATCAAAGAGTGAAAGTAAGAAAAAAAAAGAAAGCCGAGTAACCTGCTTATTTTTTGCAATATAGCGAAAAGGGGAAATATGTGTATCATTCCTCCATGTCTAAAAATATTACTGTTTCTAAATGAATATAAGAGAAATCAGAGAGAGATGTGAAGTGAGGAGTACGGGACGGGGAGTTGTAGAATGGGATGTTGCGAATTCCAGATGAAACAAGAAAAGCTAGATACTCCCATGATACCATAAAAGTATTTGTTTTCCAGTGTCGCTTTTCGCTAGCAACATGATACGGGCTTTCATACTCGTTAGCCTTTGCCTTGCCAGACATATGGATAATAAAAATAGGCTCATCCTCTTTGTTCGGCTTCTTGGTAGTAACGAACGAACCATAGCAGAAGTTAGGCAACCAGCAATTCAAAAACTTACATATGGTGGGGTCACGGGAAATTAGATCCTCACGGCCAATGCAAAATAGTTTAAGTGTTTTTCGCTGTAAAAGTAAATGAGCTGTTATGAAACGAGTCTCCAGGATATGGATGCTTAATTTTCATGAGCATAATTCTGGCATAAGTATTAAGTTATGGACAGCATTAATAAGTAAAATGATCCCTAAGGCCATTCGAATGACATTTGAACATGACTCATGCTTTCAATTTCAAGGTTTGAGCGGGCTTGGATGAACAAGGTTAATGACATTATTTGATGAATAAAAACGTCAAATTGTTTCACGAATTTAAAAAATTAGTTTTAAAAATTCCACCGCAAAACAGCATTTAATAATTTGGCAAATAAACTTATTATTGTAAAAACACGGGAAGATCTGTATTCGCGATTGCGAAAGGATTAAAATTATGAATGAAATTATTTTTAGTAAGATTATTACAGATTATCTACCTATTAACAGGTCTGCCTTGGCCTTATCTTAGCGTCACCCATTTTAATAGCTTAAAAATTGCCAAAGCATAAGTATAACAATTACTGCAGGACACTTTCAGGCTAAATTATGATGATATTAATTTCTATGTATTTTATTTTAGTCTTTTGAAGTTTAACTACCTAAGTATTTCTACGGTGGCAGTCAAAAATATGCAGGCTTCTGAAGTTCAAATGAGAGATGAGATGATGTTACCGTCTCCTGTTTCATCCTCCTCCACGACACGAGCTTATTGATGTCCTCCCGTTTTAGCGACTAATATTCTCTGACGTATAAAATAGTTTTCTATGTGTAATTCGAACCCAGCTCAAGGCTAGGACTAGAGAAAGCATGTTCATATATTTTTTTACCATCACAACAATACTTCTTTATTTAATTGGAATGCTGTTAATTTAACACATGTAAGCATGCAATAGCGATCAAACGTATTTTTACAACAAGATCATTCATTCAAAAAACATGGCCCGCATTAATTATTATATAACAAAGAATCTTAATTTAGATAGCACAAATATTAATATGAAATAGCACTAAAAGTCCTCCCTTCTCTAGATTTTATAAGTAGGTAAAAGTAGGTAAGTATTAGCTTGTTTATTTTTAGGAAAGTGGAAGATTGAAATGATGGATGACTCTCCCATTCACTCAGTTACATAACATGTTTTTTTTTTGTAAAAAGCACTATAAAAACAGGTAAGTTAATCTTGTTAATCTGAGCAGTTCAGTTTCTCCTTCTATTAATATCATATCTTCATCAAGGTGTAAAAAACAAAGAACATTGCAACAACAACTGTTCCCATTATTTTCCTTTAAATTTAAATCCAGCACAAAAGCTACAATTTACATTTTCATTTTGACAAGCCTAGTAAACCATTAACCGAACCTGTTATATTTCCCTGAACCTTTGTTTTGGCATTAGATTAGAAAATACTACAGAAGGCACAAGTAAAAATTACCATAATCCCAAAGAAAGCTTTTAGTGTTATCAATCAGAATGTATTTACAGAGCGTCTGCAATTAACTAATTTATCTAAATTATTATGATATTATACACATCAATCAGACTTGCCATAATTTGGGTGAATTAAAGGTGAAGCAAGAGAGAAAGCAAGCACAAAAAAAGAAGCATCAGCATCAATCACTTTGATACTGGAAAAGATACCATTTGTTTTTTCTATTTAAGTACTCGTGTGTATGTATCTTGTATTGCACAATATGTACGTGTCAGTAGTAAATGTCAAAGTTAAGATGTCTATGAATAATTGCGAAGAAGTAAGTGATGGAAGCATTCCATGAGTCACGAGTCAGGTTAATTTATTTTTCCGATTGTTAGATCCACCTTCCAAATTCGGATGCTTTCCAAATCGTTATAATGAATAACCATTTGATTATTACTCTGCCTATAGTTCTACGGTATTCAATAAAAAAATTCTCTGATCTTTGAAGATTGAAACATAACAGCATTCATTTTTTAATGTCAATGCATGTCAATGTCATCCAGTACACAACCATATTGTATTGGTAATTAGGTAGGCAATATAATTAATATAACTCCTATCATCATCATCATCTGTTTTTTCATAGATTTCAAATTAATAGCATTTTTTCTCATTCATGTAATTTTTTTATGATCCATTACAGATATAATAACATTCTTACACAACAATAAAATTTTATACATTTTTTATTAATGTATTTTTTTCTCTTCTTTACAGACTAAACATAAAAGTTCTCATTCTTCTTCCGCATATCCTCCACATTCGGAAGGCATCAAATATATTTTTCCTCGTGGAAGTAGCATAATAATAATAAGTAGCATAGCATAATGTAAATTAAATATTATATTTGACAAACAAAACTAGATAAAATGTTAGCAAACCATAACATAATTAAATGAAAATTATGAATGAAACTTAAAAATAAAAATTATTTATAGCATCGTGTTCTCATATTCTCAAAAAAACAATCAGTAGCAGTAAGTAAATATGCGTATTGATTTTTTTACATCTTGCTAGAACCCAAACAAAAAATAATCAAGCAAAAAAAAGGAAAACAAAAAATGACTTGCACAAGTACACATTAAATTAGGTAGTAAGGAATTATAAACAATCAGTTAAAATAAATTATAATAAGTTGTAGTACATCAGAATATTCTACGTAATGGTGTAATTTAAAACAAAACAAATAAACTGATGATTTTTTTTTGTTGAATGGCCAGACGGGTAAACTGAAAGAACCTCTGCTGAAACATGCTACATAAACATAATGTGCATTAGTAATTTTTCCTTTAGAATTAAGGAAAGCAGACAAATGCATGCAAACTAAAGTGCATCTATTTTTTTGTCATGTTATAAGGGCGGCTTTTACCGTCGAATGAATTTTTAAAGGTTTAAAACTTCTGACCTTATTTTTTACTGAAATGCAAAAAAAATTACTGTTAAATTAAACGGATGTCAATATTTTTTTAGAAAAATGATAATGTCTGTATTCATATTTTTCAAAAGATGTTAACACAATAGCGATAATCTGCTCATTGATTGATTTCAATAATTTTTTACAACTACACAAATTAAATAATGATCAAATATTTGAAAGATGTTACACAATAATTAACTCGATAAACATTAATTAACTGTAGATAAAAAGCTCTGCTGTGTGTATGATTGCAGTTGTAATTAATTAGAAAGTTAAAGTTTCATTCCATTTTTTGTATGTGATGAATAGAGCTTTTCTGTTTTGATTTTCTTTTCACGATGTCAATAAAATACGAGTAAAAGCAGCCCGGTGAAAGCATGATCTTCCCTAGTCTTTAGCTGATATAAACAACGTTTTTAAATATTTGGTTGTGCTGAAAACTATACTTTTTTATTTACATAATAATTAATTTGATTTTTTCCCGAAAGTAGTGAATCGTGATTGATGACCACAAAAATCAGAGTTGAGATTTGAGTGAGAGCGAGCAACATATAAAAAAGTGAGGCAATAATTAACGACAAAGTTATTATTACTGTTTAAATTATATATTTTTATGACATCTTTTATATGATACCAGCTCAACTCTTTTTGTTCTTGCCTCGCTTTTTCACAACAAAAATTAAAATAAGAAGCTCATGCCGAATCAAGCAAATTGTGAGAGAGAGAGATTGATTATGACCGAAATAAAGGAAGTGAGGAGAAAAGAAATTATTTGCTCCGATATTTTGACCAGCTCGAGAGTTGTAGAACAGAGAAAGAGAGTTCTTATTCCATCATTTTTTAGAAAAAATCAAACAAAAAACAATAAAATGAAATGTTTTGTTTTGTTTTCACCCACCTTATCATATATACTCTCTGAATAGTACATTTATATATTAGGATATAGCAGACAAACAGAGAATATAATGAAAGTGCCTTGCTAATTTTAAAATTATTTTTTAATGAAATTTATTAATTTACTCTATACACAGTATGAAGTAATAATTGTATTAATGCTTTTTTTATAGAATAGGTAGGTATAGGTTGCTTTCTTTAACTCTCTCATTATTTCTTTCTGATTTTCTAGCTAAAATAATATAATAAAATTGGGTTTGGTTTGTTGTTGGATTTTTTATTTTCATATCTTTTTTGCCTGTATGATAAAATTGTAGGGAAGGAAAGCTCCATCTAATATCCAGCCAATTCTGCAAATGTCTGATCCATTTCGTCCGCGATATTTTTATACTTCTCTTTTTCGTTGACCAATTCATCTGCAACGGAAAAAGTTAAAGAAAAAATCTCATATTAGAACATCATCATATTCATCAATCATTTTTGTAAAAATCTGGTTTTTGAAGAAAAAGTAAAGCAAACAAACAAACTAAAGCCGGTACGGTAAAAAAATGCAAGTAAAACAAGCTGGCATCCCACGCAAAATATGTTCACACCCACGCACACACCCTTTCACAGAAAAAAAAAGATAACGTTACGAAGAAAGATATAAAGTAAAAAAGGTTTAAATAAATGCTAATTTTTTGAGCATGCAATTTAAAAATTAAAGCGACTACTTTGGATAATATATAAAACAATTTGAGCGGCAGTTAGCATCTGTTGCGCTTTTTTCTCGAAAAAATTCTTTCTTTTCTACGGAAAAAGAAGTATCTTATATCTTTTCTATAAGGAGATATGAGACATATCTAATTTGTAACGTCATTAAGCTCTATAAGGATAAAAATAGTTTTTTTTTCTTGTCGTTTCTGCTTTGTCGAAATGGCAGCGCAGCGAGAGCAAGCGGATAGAGGAAAATTCACTTGCTCGTAAAAAAATGTAGCACTATCAGAGAAGGAAGAAAACGAAACCAGGGGATAATCTCTGGGGCTCTCTACACTCGAATTTCTAGAAAATGCGGTACTCTAAACCTAAATAAAAATTGTACGTGCGGTAGGAACTAGAATATGACCCATTACTCAATAGAGTTGTCCAATTTGCAGTGCCATGCCATGCCATTTTGTGGATGTCATGTCATAAAAAAATAGGAGCACTGACTCAAAAATTATGTTTGGGCAACCAAAAAAGTGGGTAGGAGGTGATTTTCTCTTTGAGAAAGCAAGATGAACCATCATCGATTTGATACGATAGGTTCAGAAAAGGGAACAAATCAAATCTTTATTGGAGAAGAGTGTAAAAATCAGGTAGAAAATATATGAAAAGGGGAAACACCAAAAACAGAGAGAAATAATCAATCTAGGTAATCTAATGGAACTGGAGAAAGTTGTGGTTTTCAATTTATTGTCATCTATCACACAGCACCGGGTTCAATATACTTTTCTTTGTAGATGGAGACGAAACATAAAAATAAAGTGATTGGGTTTGGTGGGGGGCACAAAAGGGAAAGTTCATAAAGATTGATGAAAGTATAAAAAACGGGGGAACACAAAAAAATTAAGAATAATTGATAATAAAAATGTGTCTCACTAACTCAATCGAATTTTTCTCTATTTTTGTGGCGAACGAGACAAGGGACAACAGAAATGAATGTAGTGGTTTTTTGAAGACAAATTGGACACTATTGTTTTTTGTTTTATTTTTTCGAAGAACTATAAAGACACTAAAATAAGACATGATGTTGATGACGCGACAAATGTAGTACGGAATTTAACTGGAAGCGGCAATCGGACGGCATATATATTTAATAGCCAGTAAGTTCGGAGAAGGTGGCATCGAGCTCGTCCGTAATTGACTTGTATTTCTCCTTCTCGTTGACCAACTCGTCTGGAATAGTAAGCAACATGAGTGGCTAACAAAATCGAAATCATAATAATAAAATCATTGTTTCAAGTAGGGTAGGGGTACTACATTCTCAATTTTCCCTCCAATGTCCTAACAATAACAATAAAACTCGTAGATTTTTTTATGGCATCATTAGCGACAATAGCGGTATTAAAGCGAATGACTTTTTATACTTATTTCATATACCCATCATCATCATCTCTGCGCATTTTTTAAAAGTAAAAAAAGTTGTAAAGCTAAACCAATGTGGGTTAGGATAAAATAGCAACTCACAGGACCAGAATTTTTTGTCAGGGCAGTTTCTGGCAAAAACAGAAAAAAAATTTATCACACTAGTGCCCTCTCTTCAATTCTGACAAGTTGTACAGGAAATCCAAAAAAATATAAGTGATAATATTTTGCTGTGGATTATATCGAGGCAAAAAATTTGTCAAAAAAATAATCTTGTAAAAAAATAAATGACTTTTGAACATACTGGATCAGGGGGACTTTATAAACGAATCTTCAGTCAAAATTAACGGATATTTTTGTGTGATTTTGAGAATTAAACGAAAAATAGATTTTGTTTTCAGGTGAGAAGAAGGTTGAGAAAATAGGGATGGGATAGGGCCGGGCATTCTGTTCTAATACGCAGAGAGCTCGTTGAAAGTTCCGTCCAAGTCATCGCAAATTGCCTTGTACTTCTCCTTCTCAGACACCAGCTCATCTAAATAATCATTTTGATCATAAGAATATTATGATCCATCCGTCTCTATGCTGTAGTTTAATTTTGTTGCGCAGTGTGCAATAGAATTTTAAGCTTTTACTTAGCTGAGTAAACATAAACTTATTTTGAGGAGGATAGTAGTAATTTTTGAAAGACTACTTTATATAATAATAATACGTAGCGCGTGAAATAGGAAATGCAAGCCACCGAGACCAAATAATTTTTTTCCCATGAAGCAGGTTCCCAAGTCGAAGCTCTATATTAAATAGGGAAAGGAAATTACGTATTTCTCCCATTCATACTGATTGACATGACGCGATGTGAGAAGCAGCTTTATATAAACTTATATTTTTGCAAGAAAATACATATTTAAGTAGCAGACTTTACGCCCATCACCACAGCTTTTGAAGCTGTAAAAAGAGTATAATTTTCATGAAATAATGTAATTAAGAAATACATGTTTTGAATATCCTGCAAAGTGGCCTCCATTTCCTCCGCCATTAATCTGCTTTTCTCCTTTTCCCCAATCAAATCATCTGTTCATTCATAAACGACGAGAGATTTTAATAGAGCGCTCGTTTAATCAAAATTAGAACGGACCGCGCGCGATTCATTTTTACAGCAAAAAAAGATCAAAATTACGAGTTATAATGTAAAAAAAAACATAACAAAATAATAATGATAATTCTGCATGAGAATGACAAGTATACGATAATAACTTGATAACAAATTATGCGATCATCCGGCAAAACATGAGTTACCACAAAAATATTTTAAAGTAGTAAAATGTAATTAAAAGTAATCGATAATAATAAATTTCTGAAAATTATGTCTTTGGAAAAGTAAAGTACTTGTACGAATACTAAGTAAGAGGAAATAATATAAATTGAGGGAGGCAAAGTTAGAAAGTAATTTAACGTACCTTCCAGCCTGTCGACTTCCTTTTGCAGTTTCTGCACGGACCTCTCAGCGAATTCGGCACGAGCTTCAGCCTGTTCCATTGTAAAATTCATATGAGTACAAATGCCAAAAAACTCGTCATTGAATTACAAGCAAAGTCATGGGACAAGTATCCCGGAAAGAAAGTAATAAACTCGTCCTTAGAAGCGTCAGTTCGTCACGTAAACAAGAAAACATTAAAAGTCCAAATTGATCTTTGAAAAATGAAAACAAAATGTCAAACGTGTCATTTCATGTCTCATGGAAAGTTCAATCAAACTTGAGATAAAAAATTAATTGAACCACACAAAAAACGTAAGTTAAGTTAATACTGAAAACTGAAGCGTTTCAAGTTACATTAAAGTCAAACAATTTGAAAGGCATCAAAAAGTACTTGAAGAAGATTGTGATGATGATTGATGAAGTGATTGTGTTGTTGTGAGAGGTTACTTACTTCTTTGAGGGCATCAGAAAGAGCACGCAACTGCATCGAGTAACTTTCTTCCATTTGTGAAGCCTTTAATTTTTATGTGCGATCCAACATAAAAGGAGGCAAAAAACAAAAACCACACACCGTGCAATGTTACATCAAACAAAACAATTAGTGATTTAATTTAGTTATACTTATTCTATGAAACTCTTTCAAATCACTCCACACTATCACACATTTATTTGATATGCAAAATGAACACACTTTTATTACGTGAATTAAACCACACCTTTTGAACACACAAGCCTAAATATGATTTTTATGTGTAGGTATTTAAAAGATTGGTGAGCTAGTAGACACCCGGGTGTAATCAAAGTGTTCGAAAGGAGCAAAAAAAGAGTGAAGTGGAATCCATTACGATGGATATAATGAAGATTGACAGTTCTAATCTAATTAAATGGTGATCGCATTTATCACAATCTGGAATAGGTTTTAGGGATGAGGTTTTAAGGTTTCCAAAATATATTGCAGGTGAAAGTGGGGGGGGGGGGGGGATCTATCCATCTAAATTTCTACTATTTCTACCAGTAATAATGACAAAATAAAGCGATGTGAATACCAGGAACTTGAGTTATTCTCGTACTCTATAAGCATTAACTTTTTTTCCACTCATCCTACTTTCCCCCTGTCAATGTCGAGCGCAATTATAATTATAAGTATTACATTTGTGCATTAGTTCTACTACAGTTATAAAAACTAGAAATGCGAAGATAGATAATTTCAAAGAAACAAGACAAACTACGTCTATTCTATTCTACGAATTCCTACAGTTTTTGGGTATTTTGCCATATTTCATTAAATTGCTAGTTTGATACTGTCAAGAAAAGTTAAGTCTGAGAGAGAAGAAATCCGATATAAATCATTCTTTATCTCTTAATCACAAGTCATTAAAGTCTTCATTCAGTCTGACTTTCAGCTCGAAAACAAGAGAAAGACGAGAAGAAAGATATTTTTTTTATCGATCAACATTTTTTTTATGTGCAGCATGCTACCTCCTTTAGCCGAGTGGAGAGAATCTTGATTTGAGTCTTATACTCCTCTTCACGTTGATTTGCCTAATGGGAAAGGTATTCGAGAAGTGGGATGCAAAGCAAATAGACAAACAATCAGTTAATTGTTAAGAACATTTATAGCTAACAAATAGAATCGTTCTTTTGTAATTTAGCCTCAGTGCATTCTCCTATCATAACGCCCCATGCTCAAATGGATGATATACACTTACAATTAGCTTTAGAATATGGTTCGCTCATGTATCTTAAGATTTACAGACATAGATCATCATATAGGACATATACTAAATTCAGACAATGATACATTTGAATGACAGTGAAATCAAATCACGAATATCGAATTTGTATCAGAAATAATGACTGTCTTCGACGAAAGACCGGACAAGTGAAGACATCAAATGTGGATCAAATTACATAGATAGGAAGTGAAATATACATTTGAGATCAGATTCGAATGAATGATAAGGAAGGAGGAGGTTTTCAGTTGACTTTTTATGGAAAATGGAAAGCTATAAACTACATCAAAATCAAAAGCATCTTACACTATTCAACTCACAAAAAAAACAAGCAAATTGGATTAGCCAAAGTAAGAGGTTGAGCCAACCAAAAAACTCTAGGATAAAAAAAACGTTATCATCATTTGGTTTTGCCAAATGGCTATCGCATAAAAAGTAAAATATTGAATTACTTTTTAAATACTACAGAAAATATTAAGGTCTATAAAAAAGGGAAGTGTCCATTGGAAATATTATTCATTCACGAGGTTCTTTGTCTAATCGTAAGCAGAAGGGGTAACGTAGCGTGTCAGAGTCAATACACGACACTGGAAAAAGTTAAGTACCTGCTTGAGTCTAGCAGTGAGAATTTTGATCTGCTCTTTGAACTCATCTTCGCGTTGACGAGCCTATATTATTTATTTTTTTTCATCGAATGTAGCGGGGATAAAAGTACGTGTTTAGCCACACACCGCAAAATCCAAAGTATTTGGTTCCAAGGGATTTAAGTGGTGGCAATTTGTTGGATGAATTCGATTGAAAAAAGGGAAGATCAAAAATAAAAATTAATGATTATACAATATTTTCATTGTGGAAAAAACTACTACCAAAAAATGTTCTCTACTTTCTATGTAAAAATGTTTTATTTAGGATGGAACTAGATTTTACAAGTTTCTACTGACTTTACTCCGTAGCAGCTTCAAGTGGTATGGAATGGTAATACTACCACAAACTTAAGCATTTTTCAATGGATTGGGGAAATGGACGCATAAAAAATCACTACTACTTCTATTTTCTACATCTAAAAGTCTGAGTTGTTCTCGAAACTACAAAGCACTATAAAAACTACGACTCACTAAACTATTGGAACTGAAAAGTAAGGGGGATTTACTTGATCATGGATTCAATGGATTCGTTGCAGCTTGATGAAATGAAAAGTTAAAGAATGTACGATAATAGCAAGGAAGTTTTTTGGTTTGATGAAAGGCATGAAAAAGGAAATGAAAGTTGGATGAAAGAGTACAGAGTTGCCTAATGCCCGTCTGGTATTTCATAAACTGCGCACCTAAAATACTGAAACTGAGTGAGCGAGAGAAAGAATCATAAAACTAGTTGAGTGACTTGCTTTAGAAACTTAATTTTCATCATTATCCTAACGCCCTTGGCCAGACTTTCACCAGACCATAATGAAACGTAAGTTGTGACCTAAATAGATTCTAATTTTCTTCTAAACTAAAGTTCGTTTCATGCTTGCGTAGTTGTTGTAGCCAGGCCAGGTAGCCTTGCCTAAGACTAGCATTATTTTTTTATGTAGAATATAAATATGAATGTGAATATAAAATTGTTGAAGAGTTGGTTTGCTGCGAGACATACCTTTTCCTCAGAAACTTCAAGTGACTTCAGGTTGTTACCTACTACTCTCAACTCCTCTTCAAGTTCGACGATCTTCCTGTAAAATTGACAAGTCAAAGCAGAGATTAAAATACATTTTCACGGAACTTGGAATCCTATTTTCATTTTTATAAAGCAATTTAAAGCAGCTCGAACGAAGCGTGTAAGCAAGCAAGAAAAAGCCGAAGTTTGTAGAACCCAACCAAACCAACCCATGCAACAGGCATCACACCACACCACCACTATCACACCGCTCCGCACTCAAATCAAATGGCAATTACATGCTTAATTTGCCAAATAAATTGAAAACAAACAAAAAAACACATACGACTCGCCAGATTCTGCTCGCTCTTCGGCTCTCTCAAGATCCTGTTCCATCATAACCAATTTCCGTGCTACCTAATGTCATTTTTAGTTCATGCAGTCAATAAGATCAAAACCAAGGAAGAAAAAACACACGGGCACACGAAAAAAAAAGAAAAAAATAAAGGAAAAAATTATTTACCTGAAATAGTTTAAACAAAAATAATAAAATAATACACACAACACAGCCAAATAACGCCAACCAAAACCATCGTTTTTCGGATGGAATCAATTAAGTCTGGAGTTTTAAAAGAACTCATAAATTCTAAGTAATCATTAATATTAGTCATACAACAAATAAAAGTCACACTCAAAACAACGATCTCTATTCCAATCACCAATGCTTTTAATAAAATGACAACAGACTGTCCAGTCTCAATCTGACTATATATCCATTAGATTTTACACTCGAACCATGAATATTATTGACACCCTCTTTTTCAACATTATAGTTAATTTACAAAAATAAAACTGCAGTTACTGTATTTATCAAAATTACTCTTTTCAGCAACAAAAAAAATCTTGCGAGCAAAAAAATTCTTTTTGTAGAAATCTAATGGAATAATATAATTAACTTGAAATTCGTTTACTCACGATTCACCGGTTTCGGCACGCTCTTCAGCACGCTCCAAGTCAGCTTCAACCATGGCTAACTTACGGGCAACCTTTAGTCATTCAGAAATATATATATTTCTAATCAGTATTTATTCGTAGAGATTTTGGTTCATAAATATGTGGGTAACACGCATTGTAAAAAAGAAAGCAAAAATTGCAACATTATAGCAATAAGAACACAAAATTATTGATCAAAATCATTGCAAAAACTTCAAACAAAAATTTTTAAACACGTATTGGTAATAATTACCAGCAAAATGTTTTAAATTGGCTTCTAACAAATATTTTTAACGTTTCAGCCAAACCGGAGTATCGTGCAAAACTCCACGAAAAATCGGGTAAGGGTCTTAAATATATCTAATTTGAAATTCTAAAAATGCTGAAATATTCATTTCATGCATGGACAGTAGTCAAAAATATTACGTAGTATAAACATGAAAAAGCCAGGTTTACAAAATTTGCTATTTGTCCTCTTGGTACGTTTTGAATTCAGATGAATGTTAAACTTGTCATTTAGGAAAATATAAATAGTGTGGGATATTTATAGTTGATCGTCATCATTCCATGTGAGAAACGTTTGAATTATTCCTGACGTACTGACAAGAGCATGCAAATATTGAGGATATATTTATGTGGATGAATACGGTTCCAGAATCCTTCGTAGTATTTACACTTTGAAATAGTGAAAGTGATTGATGTATAAAATACAGATCTGTATAAATTGTGATTCACCTGGGGACTATTAAGATGTTATTTTATGTAATGCTTTTATCTAGTCTATGATGGAACGTTAAACATTTAGCAAAACACTTAAGTAGATATAAAGAGTATAACACACATTCCATACTGCAAAACATTAAAACATGTTTTACTAAAAAATGTCTACCGTGAAAGTTATTAAAAGAACGCATCTAATAATAAATCTGGCTAAAGGTTGTACACATAGAGAATTAGTAATTGAGAGAACAACACCTAAACGCAAACAATTTTTTATTTGCAATCCACTCGAGTTAGATTAACTTTTCTTCGAGATGGAATTTTGTTTAAATTTAAAGACCTCATCGTATTTGCGGTCAGCCTCTTCAGCCAGGAACCTAGCTTCCTTCAACTGGGACTCAAGCGAGTCCATTCGCTCCTCATCGGAGATGGCACGGTTCTCCAACACCTTTCGCATACTGTCATATTTCAAAAGACAGAGAGACAACATGAGCTCTGCGTGTTTATTACACAGAGTGCATATCAATATTTTTTCTCTTTTTTCGAGACTAACTTAACTTTTTTTCTAGACTAAAAGACCCATTTTCGTTACCATATTTTTAGCAAATACCACGAACCAATTCATTTTGCGGTGATTGCGGTTAACCTAACTTTTGTACCTACCTAATAAATACATTTAACTGTGGCTTTTGATGTAACAAGTTGTCAAATATTAAATTGCTTTTATATGACACTTTTCAAATGAATTATAATCCTTCAAATCTTTTCATTTTATATTGAAACTTGAAAATCAATTTGATCTCGGTCCATTTCTGGACTTGTAATTATACGAAACCAAAAACTAAAAAAAATATTTTTCTTTTTCCAGAACAGTTATTTCAATAGAGAAAAATAAACAATTAAAAATATTTATGGTTTTGTGGCTTTTTTGGCTGCTGTGCAAAATTTGTTAGTTTTACCTCTTCATATTTTTTGTCGGCCTCCTCAGCAATTAATTTAGCTTGGGCTAACTGTGCTTCTAATATTGCAATTCGGTCGTCTTCCATGTTAGTACGGTTCTCTAATGCTTTCCTTATTCTGTTCGAGAATCATATATTCAAGTTGGTTCATCAGTTAACACGTTTTTTCAAAGAGAATATACAAAAATAAAGCTCGAAAATAATTTTTATCCTTAACAAGGACAAATCATAAAGTGAAACACAGATTTTCGAATTCGATATTTGCATTGTTCACTCCTCAAAAATTATTTTCAGAAATCACATCAGTACACAATGATGATGATGATGTTGATAATGATAATGCAGCCACGCATGCAAAAAAATAACAATGACATAAAAAAAATTATTATTTACACACTGCGTACAAAAATCAGGAAACCAGTTAAGCTCTTGTGTGTGACAATACACATTTTTTTTGTGGTTTTTGCCTGGGAACTGCGATAAAAATCATCCCAATTGTTCGCACACTTTCATTTTCAAAATTACATGTGTCGGCTGTTTTGCTTGCATGCGTGGTAGTAGTGATCATTATCATCATCAGAACGATATTCAATCCTGTTTCATCGGACTATCACAGAATAATATATTTTGGTAGGATGTAGTAAAAAGTAGTAGCATGAAGAGAGACTCCAATTCTTTCTCATTTTGATTCATTTGTCGTTTCGTCAGAATTTATTGAGACATTACCGCTCAGACTCATCGGCAGCCTGTGAAGCCTGAGCCAACTTGGTGGTGGCGGTTCCCAATCGCTCCTCGGAACGCTCCAAGTCCTCTTCGAGAAGTTGGATACGTCGGTTGAGAGCGGCAACCTCAGCCTCAGCCTGAAATGAGAAAAATCCAATTCATATTAAAATGATTCACAGGGGAGACATAAAAAAAGTTGGTCCTTGTTTGCACAAGAAAAGGAAAGGAATGCATCTTGATGAAACCATAAGAGGAATAAAAGAATCATTAATCAACTCACGAGGATTTGACAATTGTATAATATTATGTATTACATTGTCACGTCATTGTTGATCTGCTTTATCGCAATGTTGGATGGTTGTGAATTCAAGGTGCATATAAATCAGGGATATAAAGGCAGTGACAAAACTAATGTTTTTGAAAAATGAATGTAATAATTCAGTCAGTAGCTATCGTCGTCCACAGTCCGCATCCTTATTTAGCTTACCTCTGCAGACTGAATTATTACACCCTTTTACCGTTACTAATTGTTATATAATGCGACAATTTTGTACGGAATCAGTCAACTCATCGTCTGCAATTCTCTCTATTTTTTTTCACAATTCTCGACCAAATCAAGCCACGATTCCTGTACAAGGTCTGTTGGCATTCAAAAATGCCTAATAAAAAAAATGTGTGCATTTGAATGTGTTGTATTCTGTAGAGCTGTGACAATCCAATCCACATCAACTTCAACATCATCATTCAAAATGAAAATGAATCACCATCACCATCCATCTTTCCCTCCATAGCAGGTAAGTAAACGGCATGTGTGTGTATGTGCAGCGAGCTGAGGCGAAGCAGTCATATAACTGGCACTTGACCATATTCAGACATTGCACATCACACTTACTTCATTCTCTAACTGACCCGTTTCACCTTCTGATTCGGTCAGACACGCCAAATTTGGAGATTTCCAATAATGAAATGATTCCTCCTTTCATTTTTGGTAACCGAGAAGAGAATGAGCGCGAGCGGACGCTGCTGCTGCCTTGCAATCTATGACTTTACTTACGAGAGCGAAGGATAGTAGTAAAATCGCGCAAGTTATATAAGCGCAGAAGAGGTGCGACTATTATCAACATGAAGGGATGGTACTACACAGACCTATCATTAAATATATCCAAATAATCTACTTCACTTTTGCAACAATACATCCTTGTTACTCTGTCATTTATTTGAGCAATATCCATACTGTTCGCTATCATCATCATCATCATCATCTGCGGGGATTTAATTCGAGTTGACTTGATTATCATTATTTTGCAAACAAAGCTTCCACACATATTTCTGTGAAAAAGGAAGGTGCATCTTACAAACAACAATCTGCTTTTGATGTTACCTTCTAAGCCTACAATAATGCGAGTAGGAATTAGTAAGAAGACAAGCAACTTGCCATAATCATTTAAAACAATGTTCAAAAATCTAGTTGTCTGCCATACAGGTTGAATCATTGTTTCAAAGCCTGAGTCATTGTACGTCTCATCCTGCGCATGTACCATGTACCTTATTAAGCGTCCACCTCTTTATAAAATTTTTCGGAGAAAAAATCCTGTTTCTGTCCTCATCCTTGTGTACGTGCTGACTTGTTATTTTTTATGTGAAAATATGAGACATAAATCAAGTCAAAAGTATTAATCAAAAATGTATATTTGACTTTTACCATCTTCCTCACTTTTTCATTTCGCGAAAAATAAAGTAAACATCGTGGTCATGCCTGTAATCAGGCGTAATGATCCTTTCCCAGCAGATCTTTAGGGAGGCTCTTCAACTTGTTTTAAACCGAGACAAGATAATAGATATTCACAGTGTAAAAGCACTTTCATTTTCCTTTCTGTTACAGTATTATTATGTCACGAATTACAAACACGAGTTTCTTTTCCGATCGTCGAAATAATAAATCGACGTGCCTAAAAAGAATGCAATTTTTCCTGAAAGTACGAATTGAATTTTGCATTGCATGCGGACATGCCCATGAAAATACACATACCGAAATCATTTGTATGATGAACAAAATGTTAAAAAATTAGACTGCTTTGCAGAGAGAAAAAAAAATTGAACCGGCAGGCAAGAGAAAGACATGAACGAATTGGGCACTCTCCTCTTAAGAAGATGAAGGGAGCGTGAGTGAGCAGACAGATGGAAGGAAAGTGGAAATACCGACGGTTTTCTTCTCACCCAATTTATTTCTCTTTTGTATCCACTATCTATTTCCTTTTCCATTTCCTTCCCCTCCGACCAATTTCCCGATGTTCATTATTTAATCCAATAATACAAGCCCACATGCCGCCTTCTCCATATTTTTCTATATTTTTCTTTTGGGTGTGCCTTTTGTCACATTTACCACTCACTCACGCATTCAACGCGTCATCAATAATAATCATTTTGATATTTTTTGGCAATGTCACTAATGAAGGAAGTTGGAATTTTTAGAAATAAAAGATGCATACCGTAATTTTATGCACATAAAATTTCCATACAATTTTCAAAAATAGTATTGCATAATGGGTCATATGAGTGCCGGTATGAATAGTAAATTCTTAATACTCCCATAAAGCATGATTATTGAGTTAATAAATCATAAAATCGTAAAAGTATGACGCTTATCAAAATCGGACTCCCATACTTTGATTCTTAAAATGCGTCATTGTGATCATGAATGAATGAATCAAATTTTTCCGTTCCATTCAAAAGTTCCAATAGATTCACTCAAATTTTCACTGATTCTTTTCCCCAGAACTTGTTTCCTAATTGAATATTTGAGGAGTGAGTTGTTGTTTTTAGATGTAAGTGACTAATGGAGTTGAGATAACTAGATAGCGCAGTTTTGTTAAAAAATGACACCTGTGCATATAGCAAATGTGAAACAACACCTCATGTGGTAGGTAATTATTGGGTTTTATTTAGGTGATGTGATAAGCATATACCTAATCACAAAACCTCTATACGTAAGCATGCATGCACTAATGCAATGACTGACAAAACTCGGTTGACGTGACAGACTGACTTATGATGGTAGCTTCTGGTGGTGATTGGATATATTGAATCGGAGCCATAACTCACGTCTACTTAACAAGCGACATTATCACTCCTTCACTTATCGTTTTGATTCAGATTATGTGGAATCCCATCCCATAATTAGCCCACATCCATATCATAATCATTGCCATCATCGCCATATTTTTTTGCACATAGATTAGGCGACAGGCACATTAACAAACAGACAATAAAGTTGTGTTGCCAGTTTCTACCTATTTTTGTACACTTCTGTTTCCTAAACAAAAAAACGATGCCAGCAAGAGCTAACGACAAGTTGAAGAGATGCCGATATGATGTTTCACCAAAATTAGTCATGATCTCAGGAGGGCGCCTTGCTTTCCAAAAAGGATTTTTTTGTGAAATGCAGCAAAAATAATAGAAACCACCAACCAGCCATTTCTCTTGTCCAATCTTAACCATTTAAAGAGATGAAGTGGCGAATTCTTTAGAAGACCAACCAGTAACCAGACCAAGATTCCGCACACACACACATGGTCATAACAATAAACAAAAATGCCTTACTTTAGCAAGCGGTTGATAGTTCGATGCACTAAAAATTACCATCCAAAATTATTATTTTGACTAATCAGAAGGACAATTTTGTGAAAAATATGTAGAAATAATTGGACATGTCGCAGACATGTACATAACTGTCTCTTCTTCTCTAACATTTTATGACTTAAATTAGATATGTAGGTATTGGATCTTTTTCAAGATGATTTGCCATGATTAAAAACTTTTTTTATGTGCAGTAGAGCACCACAGGTGGATTTTATTGGAAAGACGGAAATAAATAAGTTACGATTTATCTCTATACAAATCTCCTAACTACTCCAGTATAAAAAATATACAGATGTCCGAATTTATTTAGCTAACACTAATTTTTATGACACTGGGCAAAAAAACTTTCTCCTAAAATCACTACTACTTTCTCCTATTCGAGCTAAGCTTCTCATGAAAATATTTTAAGAAATATAAAAATGGTACAAAATAATGAACACTTTGAAATAAAATAGACAGAAACTAAACTAGGGGAAATGATCACTGGAATGTTGATGATGATGTTCACATCAATAAAAAACTGATACACAACAAATATTTTAAAAAGTTCACGCTCAGGTTTTTTATGTCACTCCCGTGATTTCAGTTTTATCTTTTTGGCAGCTCAAGTGACAGGAAAGGAAAAACGCGTGAATTTCTAGGATTGAACAAACTTTTAGTCGATGTCAAAATTGCTCTCTTCACTTTGGCAGAAAAAAATGTCTTTTTTGTGTTCGTAAAATACTTTGTAGTGTAATAATAGATTTTTAATTCAACTGAGCATACTTTTATTAAGTATTTTGATGGGCAGTGACAAGTTTCTTAGTTTCACATGAACTTTTCCACAGTCAAGTCAAGTGTTTATGAATGTACCTAATTTAGTTGGCCGCACAAGTAAACACAATTAGGTCGGGCAGTATTATGAATGGCGATATTTTCTTTAAGTAGAGTTGAAACTAAATCATTGCTTTTGTTCTTGTACAGCCGCACACAACTCTTCGATCCAATTTAATTTTGTAGCTGATGTACTTTTTCCAATTAGATTTTTTCCCAGAGGGAAGAGAGCATCAATAGAAAATAAATACTTTGATTTCAAAAAACTCTATCTTCTTTGCTTATTTTCTAGCCAAGTACTGGTGTATTATGATTCAATTTAATTTTTTTTCTGGTGATGATGGAATGGAATGAAAAAGCCGACGACGACTACGTACGACCAGAGTGCTGAGAGAAAAAAAAGTTATGTATGTGCCTAAATGCCTGTTATTGTGCATGATGTCTGCTACGGATATAGAGATTTTCATGCAAAAGCAAAGGAAGAAGCATAGCAAATACTTTTGTATAGTTTTTTTTTTCAATGGGAGTGGACGAGGAACGTCGACAACGAGAACGACGACGATGGTGATCGCGATGATGATGATATCCCATATCATACAGGATATACATGTAAAAAATATTTATACGGTGGAAATGTACATGTGATGTGATGTACTTTTTTAAGCTGAGAAGCAGACATCATAAAAGCCAGCTTAGCTTATATATGTAGTTAGGAAGAAAAAATAGGGGAAAAGAGATGCTTTAATATTAGACCAGAGAACCACGGTATAAACTGGTTATTTCGAATTGAACAGAAAAGAGCCATGACTATGGTTATAGTAATGGTAGCAGGATCGCATCAGTCAGTATCTATTCCATCCCACAAAGCGATTCATTCTCAACCCTAACAAACGAAACATTAATGCCTATTTCGCTCATAGAATAAAGTCCTCACAAAAAGGAAGGTGTAGATTTTTTTGTGGATGGAGAGGACACACACACTTACTACTACTACGGCACAAAAAATAATATTTTTTCCCTGTATCTTAAACCTAAATCCAAGTTAAGTTAATGCATTTAAACCCGTATTGAAAATTGACTCTTGTTTGTAGCAACTTTTTTTGCACCTATGCAATGGCAATAACATTACATGTGTGTGTAATAATATGTAAGTGTTGTTGTGCTTTTTTCTATGGGGAATTCACATTCATTTCATTCCATTATGGGGAGAAGGATGAAAAAACTCGTAGCTTTACTGAAAAAGGAGAAAATCAAGGCGGTGGCAATATGAAACATGCACATAAGAAAAAAAATTCCCGTCTTGAGGGAAATATGTACATAATAAAAAACAGACTCAGACCTGCATGTAAACGTTTACATGCATTTTTAAATTGATATTTTTTTGCTTCTTCATCCCTTCTTTAGCTTTTGCTAACTTGTTTCAAAAACATTTTTTTGAAAGAGACGTTACATAGTACTTAAGAGATCTTAAATGTACGGTGCAGAGGCATTAAAACTTAGCATGTAAATAATAAAGCTGTTAAGCAGCGATAACGACGTAGCTGAAAAGAGCTAACAGCGAAAGCTGAAAAGGGTTAACAGCGAAAGAGTTGTCCCCAGAATACTGATTTAATG
>JAHZMX010006154.1:0-15944 GCA_027743895.1 Seira musarum | reverse complement strand
GAAATAGGTGTCTTCCCCAGTACGCCAGGAACCTTTGTTCCAAATTTGAGGTCAATCGGTGACCTCTTTCGAAAGTTATCATCTGGACAGACAGACACACAGACACACAGACACACAGACGGACAGACAACCCAATCGAAATCAATACTCCGCTGATGACGTCAGCTACGTAATAAAAATTGAGATGGAATGTGTCTTTGTTTGTGTGATGTCCTGATCATTTTGATCATGGGGATTGACAGGAGGCATTATATAGGCTTGACTCTAAACTCTCAGCAGCAACTTGGGAGTCTTCTCATGTGGCAATCATGATTATCACCATCGTCACATACTAACATTGTCCCTCTCACTTATTGCATTGTCTACCAACTATTTTAATCATATCACATTGCTAATCATATTAATCAGCGGCAGCCAGCCGCAGCCGAAGCAATGCAAGAAAAGTCGTTTAGTATAAACAGTTGGAAACATGTCTCGTTTTTTTCTTACTAGTCACAGTCCTATTTAATCACAATAAAATATAGACGTAGATGTAAATAGGTGAGGTGTTTCAGTTTGATTGATAAAGATTGCGATAGTGACATTGCCGAATGCAAAGGATTGCAAAGCAATAATAGTCTGCCTGCTTGTCGACTCCGCGTTTGGATGGGCTGTACGTAAAAGAAATAGTGTGATTTGGTGTGGGCATTTTTATTTAATCTTTGCACTCTACCTACTTTACATTTGCATATATTATTAAGATGAACACATCCCGTCACATCACATCACCTACATAAATAATACTATTTTTCTATTTAATTTCTTTGTTGAAGGTGTGAAAGATCAAGGGTTTCCACTTCGACTTCATTCTTTTCATTTCAAAGGCAGAGCAGGTGTAAAAAATAAATTCAGAAATAGGGCTGAGTATACAGGACCAGTTTGAGCAAATTAATTTCCTTTTTTTAAGCGCAAAAAGTAACGGATTTATATCCAATAATCTATAAGCACAAGATCTCGACGAAGCTTGAATCAAGGTGGAAAATCATATTGTGATTGCTGTAGTATATAAAGTTGCTGAATTGAGAGGCACTCAGATCGAATTCACGAAAATCCGCTTGGAAATCCGCCTGCTAATTCTTGATGAATACTATAAAGTTAGGTTAATAATGATTGACGCCTTCTTACATCACTTCAGTTCACTCAGATTATTGACTGACTGAGTGAATGTAAGTACTACAATGAAATGAATCATTGATTTCTTTACGGATATAATGCACAGGCCGTCACTCCATTTTTTATCAGCGTTACTTTATTATGCAGGAGATGATATGCAATTTTTATGTGCATCGTTCGTATCCTCTATCCTTGTCCCGTAACGTAAGGTAAGGTTGGATATATGTACAACAAAAGATAAATCTTTTGCCACTAATATTATGTTCTCACGGATAGATCGTGTTACCTAGACATAGATTTTTTTGGGCTATTTGTTTGTTTCTGCTTTGTACTTTATTTTATCCCCTCAAAAAAATAAGTATTTTATTTACGAGGTGTTCTCCTGTTTTGCCGCTATGAAATGACTTCATGCAGTTTCGCTCACCTTCTCCTGCTAATATGTTCGTATTGACCTTTGCTCGAGAAGCTTATGAGTAATAGCATGGAAAAAAATTTGTTAACTTTGTTTCCTTCAAAAAAATAGGAAAATGATCTTTTTTATGTTCTTCTTCCAATTTTGGAATATCACGTGACGTGAGATTATTGAAATCAATCTGTTTTAGCAACAAAATGATTTATTAAATCATGGACAGAAAGTAAATGTGACGGAAAGGGCTGATGGATACTAATCTTAAGCATGAAAAAATACTTGTTCTCTTGGTCAATTCCATTTTCCAACCCAAATGTCTTCTTCAAAAATAGATAAAATAACTTTGACCATTTTTTTATTTCCTCTATTTCTTTCTATCCTTTGCATTGGTTCACGTTCCCGTTGTTGTTGTTGACAAATGACAAATCCAAGGGAAAATTCCCACCAACCAACAATGTTTTTATTGCTGAGGGGAAAATGTAACCCAACTACCCAACCAAGATTGTAAATAAAGCGGAAGCACAATTCTTTTTTTAGTGTCATTTTGCAAAAAAAAAAGTATCTTATTTTCATGGTTTTACGGAGAAGCACAAAAACAAGAGGGGAGATTACGGCAAGGTAGATTACGCAAGCCTCTTCCTTTTGTTTCCGCAGGGTTCATATTTATTTTAATGCCACATTCCCTCGATTAAATCACGAGTCTCCAATTAGCCCCTAAACATTGGGAGGAAGTAGGAACTTTACAATTATGACTTCAAAAATATAGCCAAATTAACAATATAGTCACATTATTGAATCGATTTTTTTTACAAGAAATAGAAAATTAAAAACTGCATGACCCTAATAATGGAATGGGTGGATGCTTCATAGATGATTTGATTGGCGAACACTTGCGCTCTATAAAAGCAAATACGGCATGTTTACAAACTGCTCACATTTCTAAGTTTTATTCTCAACTCATGTACGGATTCCTTCTTTCCCGTAGATTGGATTGAATCAAGTCTCTCGGAAAATAGGATGTTTTTGAGTAGTAGTGAAAATTTGATGGTGTTGCATGCAATTGTTTCTCTTATCTTGAGACACACAAACACATCACAATAACACAAGAAGGGAAACTCTTCTAATTGGTTTTGCACAAGAAAAAGAAAACAATCAGAACAGGAGGAAGTTTTCGTACTTATACCCGTATTCTTCTATTCCTTCACTCCAAATCGCAATCCATCCAATACAATACAACAACGCAATGCAGGCAAGCATGCGAGAGTGAAGGTGTATTTTGTACGTGGGAGTGGATTGGATTAGTTCGTCTTTCAACAACAACAAAAAAATCCAGAAAGGGAATCGAAACGAGTCTACAAAAAAAAAGAGTGAAACACGTAAAAGAAGGAAAGGATCGAAATCCGTATATTTGTTGGCATCAATTAATTAACTTGTCACTTTTACATGAGACCCGTTTTTCCTACTGCGATTGCGAGTGAGTGAAGGAAAGTTTTCAGTCCTGTTTTACAATTTGTGCTCATTCGTTCCTTCCTTTCTGTTGGCAATGTTCACCGTTCTTCTTCATTGGTTTGCATTTACTTACTTACACGTTGGCCAAGAACAAGAACCTGATGTGATGTGATGTAATGTGAAGTTAGAGGATGATGATGATGTTATGTTGTACAGAAAAGAAATAAAAAAGAAATTCCTTCCCCTTTTTTTACAATCTCCGTTTCTCACAGTCACAGGCAGGTAGGTTGTATTGCATATAAAGTTGTAAATAATGTATCCTTTAAGCAGTACTGCAGGAATTTTTTTTTGCAACCGAGTCAAATACAGTTAAACTAACCGCAAATGTAGAAAGAAAAGTGCTAATTTTTCAAAACTCAGGATTGACATTGACAATTTGAAAAATTCATCGTATTGCACGGGCCAAAAAAAAATATGAGTCCGTGCGTAAATATGATCGGCTTCGGGTGCAATTTGCAATCACTCGATAGGAATTTTGAATTCCGCCCCTCATCACATCCCATCATCTTTTTTAATGCTAATTAGCTGAATAATAGGCATGTTTGTCTTGTCGAACGAAGTTAAAGCCAACTCAAGTCAGAGTTTTAAACATGTTTGTAGTACATAAATGTTCAATTGGCAATTAGTGATTGAACTTTTGTGGGAAGCAAATATTCCCATTTGAACCAAACCGAAACCTAAGATCAGATCTTGGCCTTTGCATACAGTTAATTTGGTTTTGGTAGTAACTAAAGTACCTAGTAATTGTGATTAGGGTTTAAATAAAGGGGTTAAGTAATATCATCATTGACAATCAGCGAGGTTAATTTTTTTCTCTTCTTTCTTGGAACTATTACTTTGCAAAAGTAAGAGGTAATCATTAACCATTTGCAATCACAATCACAATCACTAATCACAGTCTGCATCATCTTCTCTATGGATGAACGAAAAAAAAATGAAGACGAGTTTTCCTTTTAAACAAAAGTGGGATTTTAGAAGAATCGTGAAGAAGTTGCTGTTATTTTTACTTGGAATCGTTGTTGAAGTCAAAGACTTGCTTTGTGTAAGTATTCTGATTAAGACAAGCTTAGACGATTGACAAAAAACGGGAAAGAAAATAAAGGTAGATTTTTACGAGCCTTGCAGCTTCTCTTGGTGACGGTGACGCTGTTAACGTGCAAAAAATATACAAGAAAAATAAGTATATCATTGACTCCACACACGCTGTGCTCGTAAATATTTTTCTTTGAAGGAAGTGACTGAAACATTTCATTCATTAAGCGTGTGTGACGTACTTGCTTACTTTTAGAGAAGACTTTGAACTTCAAATTCAAGCAATTTGGATCTCTAAATTTATGTAATGTCTTTAGACTCTTTTTTATTTACACATAACTACATAATTCAAATGAGATCTTAATGACTCTAAAGAGGAGGCACTGATGCATGCATAAAGAGAGAAACGAGAGCTTTCTTACTTCAATAAGAGCATCTATGAATATATCCTACTTATATCTTTCGTTCGTTCTTGCTTTTTTTTATTTTGGCTAATTTTTTTGTAACCATTTTGTTTAAAAAAGACACTAATTTGTGCGTGGAACGCAATGCATACTGCAATTGCAAAGACCGACAGATGAAGAAATTTTTCATAATACTGCCAAAGTAGTTCTTAAGTAAAAAGTCAAGTTAAATCAGGTATGCAATGCGCATGTAAATTGCTTAAGTATATAAAGTTAGATAATGATAAACAAAACACAATTTTTGGGGAGATTTTAAGATTTCTCACACGTGAGTAAATGCATGCACGAACTATGAACATTAGCATTTTAAGGTTAAAGACACAGACGAGTCAGAGTCATAATCACAATCGGCGTTTAAAAAAATATCCATGAACTTGGCCTGGCCTGCGTGCACAGATTTATCATGACATTAAAATCTTACGGTAGCAAAATGCAATGTAATAAAAATATATAAAAAAATAATACGGCATTTATTTGTTCACCAAGCAAAAAGGCAAGTCTACAGCACTCTTGTATACCACATGCGACGCGTTTTATTATTATTAATATAAAGAAGTATTTTGTCTTGAATGTGGTTTCTTTAACGATGATGGGATTATAATAAGACCTTAAGATCCTAGACTATTTTCACTTGTTCACTTGAATTGACATTCCTCCTCAAAAGCTCGACTCACTCGCATTCCCATATCACTCCTACTCGACTTCTTAAGTCTTTTTAAGTATTGTGTCGTGACTGTGATTGTGACTTTTTGTAGTAGACGTCCTCTCGTAGCAACGCATCGCTGTCGTTATAGTCGTGAGACACGGCTTTTCAGAGGTTTCATATAATCTTCATCCACATGACATCTCTTGTCATTTAAACCCGACTTTTTTTGTTTACCGTATTCACGTTATTAGATTAGGGGTCTCTATTCAATTTTACACGAACCAATGGAAAGAAATTTTGCTACCCGTCAAAACCTCTTAATACGTGCCATGTAGTATTTGCATTTGCAATGCAACTTGGTCTTTTCCGCTGGGATTTTTTAATTCGATTTACCGAGGTTACCGAGACCATGTCTTAAATTTTTAGCTCTTCTCAATTATGGCATCATTTTATAAGCACCATTTTAAAACTTTGATATCATGGATTACTGATTATTTGAATTAACTTCCCATTTCTGTTTTGCTTTTTTTTCTTTGCAAAATTGCGGATATTATTGAGAAGTGCTAAAAATGCTATTATGTTTTTAGACATATCCTTTCACGCTATGAAAACAAAATTTACAAAAGTCGCGGCTGCGGCTGAAAACACCAAGTCTTATTTGTTAGTCATAATTTTTGGGGTCCCTATATTGTTAGAGCGAGTACGGCACTTTTTACGTTACTTACTTAATGGTAAAGAATCTCACAATCGGAATACAATCAGGAGAGCAGAATTAAAAGGTAAGTGAGTAGAGTACTTACCTGCACCTGTGATACTTTTTTTCTTTCATCTCACAGAAAGAATTATAATTATCATAAGTAACAGCAACAAAAATCCTCTTTAGTTTGTAACTAGTTCAGTTTTTTTTACGGAATTTCAAATTAACCAAAGCTGCTTTTAATGTCAACCACTGGTTTCGGGAACGAAAAGTGGCCATGGCCATGGCTTAGCTTGGGCTTGATGATTTTCTAATTTTTCCCCCGTTCTTTGTAGTTACTGTCATTAGGGATTCTGTGAGTGGTAATGGTAATCATAATCATACAGCCATTGAATCGAACTTCACCAGACTTGGTGGATTGGCTTGGCTTGAAGTTCTGCTTCTGCTTGTTCCTTTCAAAGTAAAATCTGTGTCCCACATTCCCACGTCTATTCAATGTCCCCAGCGTGGTTATCGCTGTCGTTGTCGTATGAATACGAAAATGCGTCACTAAAATACCAGAGTGCACTATCATTTCGTAAATTTTTTTTCTTCGCAAATCTTTTGCATTTAAGTACTTTTTTTTTAAAGATAACTTTACGGGAGGAAGTCGATCATGAAATGTTTCACAGGCCATCATGATCAGTAACAACAGTATCATTAATCTACTTTGTAAGGATGGATGATACACACATGACTAGGGCAAACCAAAGAGCTTTCTTTTCTTTGTCTCATTTGCCATTCTCTGGTTTTGCTTCTGAGAATGAGGCTCCATATTTTTTCGCAATTATTTTTTGCAGAGGTTTACTTTGATTTTCTGAATTTTAGCTTAATAAATGTTTGCATTATGATTAGAATTATGAATAAAATCAAGTATGTAGTTGTGTTTCATGTTTTGTGTTAATTCATCTTGGCAAAAACTAAAATTAGGAAATCCCTGATTTTCTCATCGATTTTCCACGATACTTATGTCAGCAAATAAATATTCAAAGATTTTCAATTACTAATAACTACAAGTACTGCCAGCTTTACATTTTGGTTGTTCTATAATGAAAATAGTTATTTTTGCAAATGACATATTTTGAGTTTTGCCATATTGCAACAAAATTGAGATGAGCTACAATTCTCTGTTTAGATAGATTTTGCTTAGAAGTGGGCAATTGAAAAAAAACGTTTAAAGGCCCTTTTTGCCCCTTGCTTGATTTGTTTAACCGACTCAAGTCGAGAAGATAGATGTCAAGCCCAACTACTACAAGTTTAGTAAGTATTAGTGGTGGTAGCTGACTGTGTAAACACTTGACTCGGCTCATTCATGGCATGGCTCATACGTCGCAGTTTTGTAAGTTGCAAGGTAACTGTTTCTTTTACGAGGTGTGTTTTAGTTGAGCAGCGTGTGTGTAAACATACTTACTCAACTCAACAAAACTCGAAAGAGTTAAACTGGCTTTTTCTTGTTAAAAATGCTTATTATTAAATGACCAAGTAACGTTTTTCTCTTGTCAGATCCACTGCAGCAGGAGAGCCATAATATGAGCATCAAAAATTTATATGAAGTAATATAAGTAGGGAGCGAGTCAGCCAGCGTGTGTGTATGTGTTGACATGCTGCCATTTTTTGACGGACGGACTGATGTAATTCATTTGTAAAAATAAAAATGAGAGAAAAACTTGCATATTTCAATGGCATGTAAGGCACAAAAAAAATCAAGTCAGTCGAGTCAGAGTCTTTTCGAATCGCAAAGAAAAAAATAAATCAAGTTTGTTAAAAACCGCCGTACACTTGTTCTTTCATTCGGTTCGTTCTATCCTCAAAAAAAGTTGCTTATATAACTACGATAAATGTTAAACATGATGTTGATGAGGATGATCTTTAAGAATAGTTTAGGTTTGGTTTGATTTTTTTCTTTTGTGCAAAAACCGCTTTTCCTGACTTGGCCTGGCCTAGCACGAAAATTCTCAAGCGTTGCATTGTTATGATTTGTTTAAGAAAACGAGGTAAAGTGGTTTGGTTTTGGGCTCGTCTCGTCTCGTCAACCCGAGAAATTCTTTCAATCAACTCGTCAGTCATCTCTCCGCATTGGTAAAGCAATGCGAAATACATATGTACTGGAATGAAAAAAAAATATGTGCCACTAATACTAGAGAGTTTACAATAAAAAATCATCATATTATCCAATCCAATGAATAATGAAGAGAAATACAGCTTGTTCTTTTTTCTTTCATGGCAAAAAAAAAATAAATGTTGGAGTTTATAAAATCTTTTTTCTCCTTCACAGCTGCTCATCTTTCTTTATTGCAAAAAAAACGGGTTGATTTTTTTTAAACTCTTAAAATGTGTTTACAACATGGCAATGCCTATGACTGACTGACTAACGAGTTCATAGTTTGTTTGTTGTACAATTTTCAAGAATCGTTCTGTGCCCGATCGAGGGATAAGACTTCTCGATAATCCAAACCAAACTGATTGTGAGTGGTGAGGTAGTAGGTATTTACTTCATTCCAGGTCCGAACACTGTTTTTGCCCTATTAGAACGTAGCATAGTTAAAAACGTAGGCAATGTAAACGAAGCGCACTCATTTAAAATTAAAATTCTACAAACCATCAAAATTGTTTCCAAAATTTGAATTTTCCTCCCTAAATGTACACGGATTTTTGCGCATGATAGAAACACTTTGTTCAAATCCAGAAGCTTAAAATTGTCAGTTAAAAATCATTGTAAATAGCCTAGAAGATCAAGATTATGTTTGGAATTACAACCTCGGATCTAACAAAGTAAATACGGTGAAATTGAGCTAGATCTTAAAACTCTCATTCGAATCCAACATGGCATTACATAAAACCATATGGCTAGGTTTACACATCGAAAAAGAATTGCCATGGGCGTTGTCGAGTTCATATTATTAGAAGACGAAATACACTGAGGAGAAGATTTCCATTAGCAATGGCAATCGGCAATTATGTACCTTGTATTATGAACGAAATTCCACGGAGGGAGTCTGCTCTGAGGATAAAAGTTTGCAAAAAAAAAAACAGTTTGTCCAGCAATTTGAGTTGACCATACTACATATTGGTTCCTTAATTTTTGCTCATCATATCATCAGAAGCAATGAACGTGTATGATTGTGATTGTGATAGTGATAATGGTAATGATGATGGCCAAGGAGGGTAATAATGATGATGCAGCAAGAAGTATTATAAAAGGGTAGGCAGTTTTTTTGTGCGAAACGAATGACTGAAAGGCAAAAAAAAAGATGCTGACAATGGAGAATTGAATGGATGGAAGAACTGAAAAATAATTAATCCATAAGGAGCCACATGGCGCATCAATTTTACACTCACAAAAGGACAGTTCGATTCGATTCGATTCGATCCAATCATTCCTCTACGAATGAATGATGGAGCAAAATTTCGTTTCAATAACCCGAAGAAAATGTTTGCGAAAACGGATTGTGAAAGATAAGGAGAACTCTGTTTTTTTTGTCTGCTGTGCGGTGCCATTGCCATCTTATGCCAGAGGAAATTCTTTCTTGATGAAGATATTTTACCAAGACGTATATAATGAGAACAATAACAATGGAAAATTAAAAATGGAAGGCAATAAATGAATGAGCATTATTAATTGAAAACAATGAGAGAAACGAGGAAAAAAAAATACGTAATCATTTCTGTTTTTTACTGCTACAGCTATGGCCCATTAGGCAAATTGTATTTTTGTGTTTGTCACCTCTCAGGATACTTAATCCAACGAGAAAATCCATTAATGGAAAGTTAAAAATGCTATTCTCAATCTAAACATTTATGGGAATGTGTATGTGTATGGACCTTGAATTGGAAAAAATACTGCTGATCTTGTCTTCTCTTCTCGTTGTCGCTGAGTCAGATCTCTGAGGAGACATGAAAATTTAATCTCTACTGTTTATAGATAAATATTAATAGCTAATTTCAACTTCCTTACTGCAGAGTCCTCACTATGCATTACAATCACATTCTCCAAGATTTTGAACTTCAGCAGAAAAAAAACCTAGGTACGTTGATGATAGTGATGATGATGATGATGATTGATTTACTTAAGCAAATTTCAAGTTGTATAAGCTGAAAATGAATTTGGAAGAGGAAGATTGATGGTCAAAAATGAGTTTGGACAAGCGCAACGCTTGTTGAAAAACAGATGTGGGAAACCTTTGAAACGAAACCAATTTGGATGAGATTAGATTTGAACTTCATTTTCGAATCAATGATATTTCGTGTGATACATTAAAAAAAATATGAATAAGACGCATGCAGATGCAGATGTCGAGGATTGGGGAAGCCACTTACTTCAATTTTTATGTCCCTCCCCACCTCATCTTATACGTTTTTAACCATTTTGCTACTGCTGCTGCTGATGTGATGTGATGTGATGGGATGTCACCATAAATAACCTTTTTTAATGAGCAAAGAAAGATGGTGTTGATGATGATGATGATGGTGCTATAAGAGGCTGAACGTTGCACATTCCCCCGTCTTTTGTTGCCCATACAACTGAACTGACATGCCACACACATACTTTCCTTTTTTGCTTGTCTTCAGAACACCTAGTTCATATTTTGCTATCCTATGGAGACATGTTCCAGTTTTCCATTCCAATCCACATTACATCCTTCTGGTTCGTGTTTTTTTGTTTACCCTCGCATGGCAAGTGAAAAGTTGCAAATGAAGTAGTCTTTCATCTCTGTGCGAATTTGGATCCGGTAGAGTGATCAAAACCCGCTGACAATAATGCCATGAAGAAAGTTCATATGGAATGGAATACATTGATGTATATTTTTACTTTGTCTCTTTCTTTCGGTTCGGCTTACTTATTTGCCTGCCTGCCTGCTTGCTTGCATCGCATCGTTTAACTTTAACTCGGCATTTGGCGTGCATGTTTCCCCTTTCCTTTTTTTGGACTTTTACTTTTTCTCTGGAACTGAGTCTCTCTGTCCCTTTTCCATCGCATCACATAACATAACATCACATCATCACCGAAGAGTTCATCGTCCGTCCGTTCATTCCATTATTCCAGCAAAGTTTTCCTTTTCTTCCCTTCAGCTCCAGCTTCACTGATGTGAGATGCGTATTTTCTCCTCCATGCATGCATTCATTCTTCAAACTGAGAGTGTCTACAGTGTTATATGCACATTCTTATATTTAATCTTCACTTCCCTATTTCTCTTGCATGTAAGAGTAATGTACTTTCACAGTCAAATCTCTTTACCATGTCTGTATGTATTACGATGTGATCTCATGCAATTAAACGAAAAATGATTTACTTCCTTCGCCACCCTTATTATTTCAACGCACTTTTTTTATGTCCTTACTAACGGACAACGGAAAGTTTGGAAGTTGAGTGTCACAGATGAATCCGTAAATTAAAAAGGAAATTTTCGTTTGAATATCGTCCAGTATGTGGAGCTTCTATTTATTACATAAGTTTTGTAGAATTTTAGAGCGGTAGTAGTAGCTTCTTTCTTGGCTGGAAACAATAGGGAATAGGACTCCACCTCCGTATCGGCATCACACTTTCATATGAAATGTCTTCCTTTTTCCTCTATAAAATATTTGTCTTTATACATTTCTGCATCTTTTTCTATTTTCCTCGTCGATTCTCGGCGCGAACCGTGTTTACTTTGGAAGATATTTTAGTGAGGAAGTAAAAAAAATATTACACTTTCCATCCCTCTATTCCATTCTATAATACTTACACCCTGGAAAAAAGGGAAATTTTCTTTCTATTCCAGTCTTGTGTTGTGGGGGATGGGATAAAAAAGTTGGGAAAAAAATTCCGGGAACTCACGAGTCTTTAGTGGTGCTTTACTACTACTCCTTTTGCTGCTGCTGCTGCTGGATGGATGAAGAGATTCATTGATCAAACTCTTTTTGCTTGATTCCCTGCTGCCTACTGCACATTTTCACATTCCCGTGCAATTTCTCGTTTCTTGGTGCGTGTACGTCGTCCTCTTCCTCCTTTCTATCTGTCTATCTATCTATCTATCTTTATACACGTTGCGCACTTAAAATAGTTCTGTTCATAGGATCGAGGGATATATTTATCCCAAAGAAACGGGACCGATTCCATTCCAGTGTTTCCAGTCACCGTCATCATCGTCATCGTATTATTATAGTCATAGGTCGGTGGCTTGGCTTTGGCTCTGGCTTTCGTTATTTTGTTGTAGTCAGTCGGTCCTCTCGTACATACTTCATAGAAGCAGAGGGAAAGCATTATATTGTGAATCTTGATGGTGATGATGTGATGTGCTACACAGACATAGTACAGATATTATATTCATGTCCTCCGTAATCCTTTTGTACTCGACTCATGAAAAACATTCTCCTTTGTAGTAGTATTTTGTAGCTCATCGAACTCTCTAAAGCTACCTCCTCATTCGCACATTGCAATTGAGAATTTGGAGTTTGAGTCTGTTTTTACTACTCCACACAGATAGAACATTCCAACTTTTTAAGCCCTTCAAAGAAGTACACATAAATAGTTTGTGAGTGAGTTCATCCGGATCAATCGGGAGAATCGCAGTCGCAACCGGGTTCACATTAAATAACATTTATTAATTAGACCCTTCTTAAAGTAATCACATCACATCAAAAGCAGCGGCTTTTCACATGAGCTCACACATCTTCTTATTACATTACGACTTACTCACTTCACTTGACGATTGTCGACATGAATGAATCAGGTGAAAGATTAAGTAGTTTAAGTGATAAAGAATTAACGTAAACGAAAAAGACAGCTTTTTTAATAGAAACTTTTTACACACATTTAGTTCAAGTATGATTTAAAGAGAATACCACAATAAGCAAAGCAGCAATAATTAGTGTGGACTTGACTAAATCATAAAAAAGACTACTTGCTCAATATATTCAGAACGTTCTAGCTCCAAATTGTCCAGGGCTGGTTCCGGGCTTGGCTCAAAAACCTCTTGTATTGTATTCGTATTCGGTATTGGACAAAGACAAGAGCATACGTTCAGCGTATGTATGAAAATGATTGTGCTGTGCACTTTTTCGTTCCACCATACCACCTTATCAATACTTGTCATGTGTCTAATGTCTAATGTTAACGTAGAACAATTTTGATTGACAATTGAAGATTGAGTAAAGTCGTGCATCCGTTGCCTATTACATATACGTGCAACCAAACTCGAGTTTCTGTCTTTCTTCCTTGTCTACGAGTGTGCACACCACATTCAATCGAATTGAAACGGCCTGTTTTCTACATTTCTTGAAAGTCTACTATGCAAGAATTTTCAGTGCTTCCTTTAAAAAATCATTGATTGATAGAATAAGATTTTCAAATTGTCGCAATTAAACTGTGTATAGTGTAAATACATTTGCAATAAGTGTCAGTGCGAGATTGTAATCAAGAAGGAAAACTAATAAAACGGATCATGTGCGTGTAGGAGTGTGTTATTTTGATAGACTTAAAAGTCAAATGAAAAACAAACGTGAAATAATAATTGAGTTTCTTTCTTTTCTTGTTAACAGTGATGAAAAAACGCAAACTGGACTGGAACTGAGGAATCCAGAGAGAGATAGAGAGACAAGTGCAGTAACTTGTATTGTAATGTAGTGGTTTAATCCGATAACATTTGTTCCGGTTTCTGAAAAAGACTATTCAGTCAGTTCTTTCCATGGAGAAGATTTGTGACGAGGAGGCTTCAGGAGCCGGTTGTGAGGAGGATCAGGGAGGAGGCGCCGTACTTATCCGGATTTTATCATAACAAGTCAAGATTATCATTTTTATCTTTGCAGTTAAGTTCCCCTATTCGTAATTCATGCCAAGAAATGCATTAAATTAATTTCGTTTGCTGCATTTTTATTGTTATTTTCCTCTCCCGTGGCACATTAGTGCACATGTTTGCAAATTTGGTATACATATAACCTTGATGGATGGAGCGTTTTGTTCTCAATACTCGCAGCGATAATTAGTGCATTCATTCATTCATTTTTTTGTGTGCATGTCTTCATTATTCATCATATATCATGGTGGCCTGGCTTGGCTTGGGCTAGTCTGGTCTTGTCTGGTCTGCCGTGAATTTGTAGGAGACCTAGTTAATTTTTTCTACTGACATGCAATGCACACAGTAAGGCCTCAAGTATAGACGGAATTAATTACTTTACTTACCTTATCAGACGCTGAAAATTGTAATGTTCTGTGAGCTACCCAAAATATTCATTGCATTCTTCACGCACACATCCAACAAAGAGGATTTTTATGAAAAAAAAATCATTGATTAAATGGTTCACAGTGTCATAGTCATCATGTCATAAAAATTTAAAGGTAGGAGGTATTCACACTATTACATTAACACGTTGCCGCCACTGCACTGCATCGCATCATGATAATTACAAAGTTTTTAACTCGTCAGAACCATGGTGTACTACATGCAACGTACACTGCTTAGAGCACTAATTTTAACCGCGCGGATGGTGATTTCCCAATATTTTTCTAAAAACTTTGGTCTCAAACTAGTAAATTGGTCTAGTAAAATACCCGATCTGTAAGATGATGGAAAATATGGAATTAAAAAAACGAGATGATGAGTACCTAGCCCAAGAGTATGAACATTAACATATATGCGTACATATTTAGTTTCTGAATAACCTCGCCGATAGGAAATTTTACTGCATGAATATGAACAAAGACAATTTGCCACCAACTGCAACTCGGCTAGAAGCAAAAACTCACATGCGATGTAGACAATAAATTTTGTGGTCCATTTTTTTTTCATTTTGTTCTTTTTCTCCAGATGCAGATTGTCATGCGTTGTTATTATGGTATGTTGACGGTTCCCATCTTCCATACATGCGCATTATCATTCGAGCATTTAATTATTTGCAAGCATATCGAGTTAAAATCCACATGTGTTCCATTTTTCCAACTTTACTTGCTACTCTAGTCAAATCAATAGGCATTTTGCTTTTTCTTTGTCTATGTTTTGCCATAGGGTCTGTGTGGCGAAATAAAATAATGTAAAGTTTTTTTTTCATCTTGATTGAAGAGGATGAACTGAGCATGAACACAAACTATGAACATTTGATAAGGAACTTTGCACAAAGAAAATGTGCGATATGAAATGATGGTATAAACGACGTGTCATGCCTCCCTGGTTTTCTGTGGGTAAATTGCCATTTATTCCCGTTTCGGCAAAACGAGCAATTGCGATTGCGATTGCAAAGTAGTAAGTATTTTTTTGTGAGTTGACTTATATGTCACCGGACCGAAGAGAACTAGAGCGTTGTTTGCTTACAATTAGTTAAGCCCACAGCTTTCCCACGGGACTGATGACGATGAGTGACTGACTGAAAAGAGAGCGTGGACTCTACTATCAAATCATATCGCTTCATATCCGTCTCGTATAGGTACGTACCTACGTGGATAGTTAGATAGTGACCGATATTTTCATCATCGGATTACTTATTTCCTCCGCAAAAAAATACGTTTGTAAGAAAAAGCAGATGAAGTAAAGTTCAAACAGATTCAGAAACGCAGTTGTTGTTGGTAGGTAGTGGGGCTTAATGGTGTTTACGATACATGCAACTTGACTCGGTCCCACGGGAATCATTCATTTCATGAGATCTATAAATGTGCAGTGTCAAATATCTTTGCGTAGGAAGGAAAGGCCATTGTTTCGTGCATCTATATCTATCCACCCAAGCAGGTCATTTTAGTTTTGGTCTAAAGTCGCGACACGACATGAGTGTGGAGACTCTCAATAAAAGTTTGGACACTGAGGAAATAAAGGACGATAAATGTGAAAATCATTTAAATGAGATAGGTTATTGAAGAGATAAAGAGATATGTTGTTTTACATTTGTTGCATTGCTCGATGATTATCATATCATCGTCAAATTCTTATTCACCCGTTTATTCACACATAATATGTAATTCACCCTTCAGTGTATTCACCTTCAGGTACTACTATAAAACTAATCGCAGAATCCCCCGATACTGAATCCCGA
>JAHZMX010006153.1:0-11835 GCA_027743895.1 Seira musarum | reverse complement strand
GATATGAAGAATGCATCTTATGACAATTTATGAGACATGATGGACAACAGTATCAACAAGACATTATAACAGGATTAAAAAACATCATTTAACCCTTTACTCAGCTACGTCCTTATCGCTGTTTTAACTGCACTAGTTATGTTTATGCTAGTTAGTTCTGTTTATGATAAAAGTCACATAAACTGATGATCTGAATCTGAAAACTTTGTTGCTTTTGAAATTCAGAATAAGAATGTCAAAAACGAAGCTTGCAAACCGAAATTGGAGTTTATATCTTCACGCTTACGCAAAATCGCCGGGATAATTGCGTTTGCCTTTTGCTTTGGATGGAAAATGAAAGTTGGTTTGAATTTGGTATAGAAGCATTAAAAGCTTAAGACGTTTTGGCCCTTGCTATACCCTTTAGTGATGGAGTTGTTACTGAATAAATTCGTTTGATTGACTTTTGCGTATGTTTTAACATCAACGAAACTTGAATTCATTTTTGTGCAATGGCGAAAGAATTGTTCCTTCATTAGATAGGAACAAAATTAGCAAGGCCACTACCTATGGTTCGTGTTGGTCTGGTTATTTGTCGTCAATTTAATTTTAATGTGATAGGAAACTGCTTATGGATGTTTCTCAGTTTTTACTACATTCACATCTCATATACATCAAGTGCGGACTAAAAATGTCTTCCTTCAGTAATAATTTCAGTATTATCGATAGACAAATCCATCCTACTTTCTCCGGAAAGAATCTATGACATACTTCCAAGAACTATTCTGATGCGAGAATTAGAGAAATTATTTTTATTGCATTCACTTGCTCCCTTTAAGCAACCCATTCTCATTTTTCAATATTTCCTTTTCCATGTTTCACGACGTCATAAAAAAATTGTCTCAGGTTTTATTTGAGTATCAGTTTCAAAAATACTGAATATTTTTATAAGATGAAAGGCATTACACTGATTCTAATTTTTTTACAATCTATCTTTGGGATGTTCGAAGAAAGTGGAAAATAACTGGAGGTTAAACGTTGGATTTCAACAAAAGGTGGAACCGACTTTTCCTTAGCTTGGTTATTTCTTTGGAATGCAACAACAAGTCTCATTCTGTTCATTTCATTTAACTCCCTTCTGAGCTTTTTTGAATGATAAGAGTTTTATGACTCTAAGTACTTTGGAAAGGTCCAGCACTAGGATGTATTTGGACAACGTGCAATGCAAATAATTGTGCTGTTTTCAGAATGCTTTTAATTAGGATATTCCAACTCTATCTCCAACAAAAAGTTCTTGAAATTTTTATATAATGCTTGATCTGTGTTTCCAACTTTATCAACGCAGTGTTTAGAGGATTTGTTTTTTTTACAACGCGGTGAAATGTACTAATTCCAAAGTTTAAAGGACAATCAATAAATTAAATCCAAAATGCTTGCAAAAGTTTTTATTTATGAAAGTAAAGATTTTGGCTATCGTTTGCATTAATCATTTGGGTTTTATTAGAATTTTAATTACTTTTTATTGACTGTGGTTGTCGTTCATGATTGAGTTTATGATTGTAGAAATGATATACTTGATATTATGAAATTTTGAAAGCGTTTTGAAAATTAAATACTTAAAATTTTAAATAGCTGCTACTTATACCCTATCAGGCCACCAAATACCTAATCTGATTTCCTCCGCTTCCCTTTATCCCTTTTTTTCGATGGAATACTGTTTGGGTCATCCACCGTATTAGAGCGTCCTGTTGGAATGCGCCTAAAGGGCCGGCCACCACGATGAAAATGTTCGATGGCAGTGTCGTAGATCCGTAAAAATTGGTAATAATCTGAAAATATTTTCTGAAACGGAGCAAGAAGATTTGCCACCGACTCCTGGTACATCCGTACTTGGTCCGGATAGAATAGGTCCACAACTCTGGTTTCGGTGGACATCATGAAGCGAAACCTTGCCAGGTGGTTCTGCTTTTGGACCTCAGTAAGCTTCTTGAACTCATCCGTTTCGCTAATGACCCTTTTCTTGGGATTAACCCAGGTTCCACATGTCACGGATCGCTTTGCTGGATCGACATGTTCTATGACCCACTCATTTTCCCATGAAATTTGAGTGTCACGACTGTTGCGCATGACCAGAAGAGCTAGTTCCAACATGATAAACTCATGTTCATGATGACTGTTAAAATAAGATTTAAACACGTTTTAAAATTTTTGTTTTGCAATCAATTGACCAGAATCATTTGTTGAACTTGTAACCTGTACTTACAGATATTCTACCTCACCGCCGTGTGAGGTACTACAAGTTCCTTCAAAATGTGCTGGCAAGCGTATGTCCCCGTTAAGAACGGCTACCACCAAATGTCGGCGATCGATAGTGACAGAATACTCAAACTCCATTCCCTGATCGTTGATCCCCCGCACCATGTTGTTCCTATTCCTAAATGGAGTGACCTTTTTTTTAAAAAAAACCAAAGAATCAAAATACTATGTGAAATAAATGTAATTGGAAAATGCATCAAATTATAAGTTGTGGGATGTACCGAATCGTCCTCTATTCCCCCGTATGGGTCAAAAATAACGCGTTTTCCAGACGGAGTCGGTAATCCTTCATCTCTCCTCTGTTTGGGGGTTGCCATAAAGCGGCGGAGTAATGTAGCAACTAGAAACGGTCTTTGAGTAATAAACCACTCGTTTGAATATGTGTTATGATTGGACATTAAACTAACTGGTTCGGTCATCAGAAGATCTCTAACGAGATCGTGGTAAGATGAGTTGATGATTATAGTGTGTCTCTCAACTTCACCGAATTGATTATCTGTGATCCCTCGAACGACTCTGTTGCGCAGTCTCCAATGGTGGACGATATCTTGATGTTGGGGATCTCCGTTGATATTAATTGGCACGGCGTTGAAATCTTTATCCAGGATCATATGGGAGTTGGCAAAGTTTGCCTGTTGATTGTTGCTTACAATTTCACGAATCCCAGCTAGGGAAGACCTTGCGGTGGCGGTGATATTGAGGAAACGTCGCCACCTTTCGCGGAATTGACGAATGTATTCAGCTAAGGCCTCTTGGATGTCTTCCTCAGGGGCGTCCATAGGCAGATCAACAACAAATTTAGGCGGCCTTCGAGGGGGCTGATTGGCACCGGAGGCGGCTGCCGCAGCCATTGTTTATTATAAAGAATTTACGACGTTATCAAAAATTATTGAAAAGTGTGAGATTGAACTTTTAATTTAGCTGGAAATTTTGGATAAAGTTAAAAATTGATACTTAATTCAATGAAGTTGAGTTTGATGGGTTATTGAAGTCAAAAATGAAGGAAAATTGGTTGGAGAAAAATCTGGACTGAAATCGGAATTTGAATTTCCTGTTCATGATAGCGGATGACAGTAAAAAATTTTCAAGACGGTTTCAAACATAAGAAATTTTGTGACGATAGCAACGATCATATTTGCACTATGCGGTTGACTTGTTGGTTTTTTTTTAATTATGATAGCCGTTGTCATAAGAAGAAACGATACTTTTGTAATTTCGTTGTTGAAAGGCTCTGGAAATGGATGTAATTATAATGGAGGTGAAAGGTTTTGAAGGCTAACAGCAGGTTCATTTGAACATGTAAATAAAATTACTGTTAAATAAGGTGCATATAATCGTGTTTGTCTTTGATTAATTTGATTGCATTTTATTACGTATTAAAAACAAAATCATATCATACTGCTTTCTATAATCATTTGATTCATCAAGACAAAAAACAGCATTATTCAATGAATGGCTTGTATGGACGCAACAAAGTAATCTCTTATGCGGCAGCTAGCGGTGAACAGTAAATGCACATCAACCCAACATACACTTTGCGTTGCTTTTAGAAGTTACGGTCTCCGCGGATAGGTGGCGGTTAAGCATACGTGCGTTACAATGATAGTAACGGTCTGACTTTCATATGATTTAGAACTATTAATCATTACACAATCGTGATTTAAAAAAATACAGTCAAATATTTTAAAACGTCGTAAAAAATTAGTGTGGGAGATGTAAATTAGCCATACACTTTAAATCATCAGCATCTTATAATTGTCAATGTCAAAAACAAAGAACTGTTTTTTCTATTACTCAGCAGAGATGATAAGGAATGGAATCAGTATAGGAATGGGTGGTCAGCGACCGAATAAAACGCAGCGAAGGAGAGGTTATAATGATATGCATGTTGAATGAAAAAAATGGAGACAAGCGAATACATTGTAGGAATGAAAGACTTTGAGAAAAGCAAACAGTATTTTCCGTGCCTGATATGGCTTTTATTTAGGAACCGGTCCTAACTTCAGAATTATGACATCCATGAATAAAAGTTATAGAAATCATCCTAATGCACTAGTTAGAAATTAATTAAATAACGATGATGTAAAGAACCGATACCGTTTGGATTTCGTTTAAATCATTTTCAATTACAATATTTCAAGACGATTTTAAACTGTTTATTATGACTTTTACGATCCAAATTAAAACTATGAAGAGAATTTTTCATTTCATGTATCTTGTCCATGGGCAGAGAAAACAAAAAAAAAGCAAAGTTAGAGACTGGTCTTAATTAGAAATTGGCGGTGGGTTGGTTTTTTGACCGTTACGTTATTTATTAGTAGGTATGCTCATATGACGTCTACTTGTCTGTGTATTGCAAGCTTATCTTGCTGTGTATGCGATGTCGGTAGAACATATGGCGGTAGCAGTGAAACAAAGAAAAAGAAAGAAACGAGAACTGAATTTTCCGGTGTTTTTGTTGCAAGCATACTTTGATTCTTAATTGTTTGATGAAGATATTGTACTGATATTGTTAAATTGAAGTGTGAACAAGGAATTATTTTAAATTTAACTATTTTACAACGTCATTATTTTTATTAATTAAAGTGATTTCTTTTCCAAAAGTCTTGGTTAGAGCTACATCATGGGAGATTTAGTAGAAAATTTATTTCTGAACAATTTGCACCGTGACGTGACAGAATCCATATTAAAAAATGACTTGGTGTCACAATTTCCTGGTATTTTAAATTTATTTATTTGTTAATCGTTTTATTTTAATATGGAATCAAAAAGATAAACAACAGTAAGGAATTTGTTTTACCTTTCGTTTAGAATTTTTTGCGGATGCCAAAAATGTCGGCACTTTGAAAGTGAAGGTATACAAAAGAGACAAAGAGGTAGACGGGCAAAAAACAGGAGGAATACAGGTTTTAGCTACCGTAGCTGGAGTTCGAGTTAACATTGATGACCTACAAGAAAAATCCATTGGGAAGAAGTTATTTGGATTTGCGTATAAATTTCATCTGGTTTGATTTAAAAAAATATTACAACGTTTTGAAAAAGAATATTCAGCCAACAATTTTATAATGATTGAAATTTAACTTAAATATTAGGATAAGGGCGATGCTCGTGATGAACACGGACACTTCATCACAAAAATGTCTACGCAGGATAGGAGGAGATTGAAGGATCTAGTGGGGTCATCACGAAGACGCATACAACTACCTCTTACCAAATCATGTGGCCAATCCCTGCAAAAGTCCTTTCAAAACTCCCATATTACATGGGTTAACGATGTAAGTATACGATAACGATTTCCCAAATCCAAAAATATTTAGTCATGAACAAAGCATGGCAAGAAGCAAGTTTATAAAAAGTTTTACAACGTGTTCATTTAACTTTTGTAGAAGACCTTAACTAAAGAGGAGTTGTTCGCAACTTACATTCAAAAAACTGATGATATCTTACTAGTCCAGTACGAATCTGCCCTAGACTGCTTACAAAGCATTTGTTAGTAGATTTTCTTAATTTTTCTGATCTAATCAAGGCTGATCTAAGACAGATCTAATCAATTAATTTAACCGATTCTCTTGTTTTTTGGTTTGAATTTTAAAGGTAGACTTAATAACAGTCTCAGACGTAGCCAACGTAGGGTTGCTCCAGGGACTACCCAAAAAATTACCTTTCTTAATAAGGAAACGCGAAAAGTTTGTACTTTTTCGAAACAGTGTGGACTTGGTACAGATGGAAAGGTCTTGAATTTAAAAAGCAAGTGGCAGATATTTTTTTCATCACGTTTTAAATTATTAATTAACTGAGGATTCACGTAATCATTTTCACTTTATGCATTACAATTTAAAGAAATCCAAACTGAAGTGGGATACATACCTTTCGAAATGTTGGATAAGAGGATTGTAGATATAGTTTCGATGAGAGCAATTCCATCAAACTGTTTAGTTTGTGGAGGCAGTTTTGAATATTACGGGTTAGACAAGAACCTACAATTTGTTGCAGCTAAATGCACTGGCTGTTCGTATAAAAAGTAAGTAGTATTACTGATTATATATTACTTATATTTTTATTATATCACCAAGTAATGAGAATGAAATAAAACAAATTTTCCACAGAGATCGAGAGGTTGATGACCGTGCATACACATGGCCTAACGAAGGATTTACAAGGTTGATAGAGTTGAGAAGAGTTTCTCATTCAGGAACCTATCTTGACGTCTGGTTTAAACCAATGCAGCAACAGTAATCAAAATAAAATTAATCCATTAAACGATGCATCATTTTAAAAAAATTATGAAAACGTTTTAAAATTTTATCATCACTATTTTTAATGTAGATATTCTTCTGGAAAGGAATTCAGAAGTGTTGTTCAGCCACTTGTCGATTGGGAGTGGTACCAGTCCTATCAAAATTTTTCAGCACAAAAGCAAAAAGTTTCTATTATAGAAGCCACTCTTCATGAACAGAATGAAGATACTCATGGTTTTCTTGTCACTTTTGACGTTTTGAAAACATCGCTTTGGACCCTTGAAGGTTTTGATGCTGTAGGATCAATTGAAGTGACTGCGAAAGTGGTTGTTAATAAAGTTAGTTTAACAATCTTAAAACGTTTTGATAATAGTGCTATTAGTTTCATTTACGAAATAGTTAATGAATTACAATGTCTTAAATTATGTTAAATGTAGGCAAAAATCCACCAGACTACTAAAGAATGCCAACATTACACGCTTGAAGAAAATGAAGACGGCAAAACGACAACAGTTACGGTACTGTTAACTCTACAGCTAAACGAAAAATTAAAAGAGAACGATCCGATCACCGTTTGTCCTGTGCCAGACAAAATGTTTTATAATGCTATAAAGAGGTTTATGAGACGCTGGGAGTTTGGGTATGTGAAAACGCCTTGGCTCAAGAGTGTCCTGAATATTGGAATGGCCAATCCTGTGGCTCTACCAATAAATGTCGATAATTTTGAGAATCCACGAATAAAAGAGCGGTACAATTTCTTAAGGGCTGATTTAAACGAATTTCAGGTTATTTTTAAAAAAAGGATCTTACTTGATTCAGTATTTACAACGTTTTAAAATTATTAATTTAATATTTTTTCATTGCAATAGCTAACGGCACTGGATAATGCATTGAAGTACGCCACCTCGATAATTATTGGTCCGCCAGGTTAATAAAATATAAATATCTGCAACTGCAATTTAAAACACAGACTAGAAAATATTAAAACGTTGTAAATTCTTTTGTTTTTGAATTAGGAACAGGAAAAACTTGGACTAGTGCTCAGATTCTAACAACGATAAAAACCTTGGTTCCAGAAGGGAAAGCAATTGCCCTTTGTCCAAGCAATTATGGTTGCGATGTACTAGCTAATGCGATTTCGGATGCACTCGATTTCTTCTATCCTGAGTGTCGGCCTTTTACTGTTCTTCGTGTACACGCAAAGAGGCACGAAGCAAAGTTAAGACTTAATGATGAAAGTCCAAGTAAGGCGCTTTTCAAAACGTTTTAAAACTAGCCAAAACCTACTCATCTAACTTTACCATTTCACCATTTGTTGAACAAAAAATATCCTGTTTATTGATTTATTCTTTCACACCGTGGTTAAATATATTTAAAATCAATTCACAGATTATCACCAAAATGTCAAATGCCTTCACACAGAGGTCGATAGAATGATCGAAGAGGGAAAAAATGAGCCGCTAAAAATTTTTCATAAAATTTTTATCAACGATGAATATTTTGAAGAATCTAAAGAGGATACTGAGTCATATTTTGAGGAAATTAGAAAAATAGAAGGGCAAATACTCAACGACTCAAAGTACAAGATTCTTGTTGTAACCGCTGGAGCTTTGCAGGATAAACGGTTCAGAGAAAAAGGATATAAACCTAGGGTAAAGGTCGACACAATATTAATCGATGAAGCGGGGTTCCTAAATCACGTGGAAGCTCTAGCCTCTCTGGACTATGCCCAAGACAGGGTTATATATGTTGGCGACGACAGGCAATTAAGAAAAATTGTGTACAACCGTAGTGTTGACATGACTGGATATGCCAATTCAACCATTGAGTGGGCTAGAATGCTGTAAGATTCTTTTATTTTCGATTGAGATATTTAATTAATTTTTAAAACGTTTTGAAACTTGAATCTAATCAGTCATTCTTTTTTGCTTTGCTAAAAAATGATGAAAGACTTTATGAAAACGTGATAAAATATTTGCAATTTATTTTTCTTTCAAGAAACTCCAATTTACCGTTGGTGACCTTGAGGGTTCAATATAGGATGAACCCGACCATTTGTAACCTAGTTTCTGATCTTACCTACCCCGACACACCTTTGGAAACTGCAGAGTCAGTATCTAAAGAGATTCCTGAGGCAATCGCCAGCTCATTTAACATGAAAAACCCTGTTTACGTGGTGTTTCATAGTGGCCGAGAAAAAATGGCAAGATTATTACATTGCTCTTGATTCTTAACCCTTTAATTATTTTTACTGTAGAGAAAATAACCGCAATATGTAAAAAAATGTAGCTTTGCATCATGGTCTAATTTTTTTACAGGTTGGTACATCCTACGTCAATCACTTGGAATGTGACATTGTTCAACGAATTTGTGAGCGTTTATTAGCAGCCGGTTTGAGCAGTAAACAAATTCTGGTGACCACTCTGTATGGTGAACAGAAAAAGTTATTGTCGGAGAAACTGAAACACCTGGTGGGTTTATATTATTTTAATTACGTTTTTAAAAAAAAGCATCTAGAAAGCCTAATGTAGTTTTGACATGCTATAACTTTTTTTTAACAGGATATTGACTCTAAAACCGTTGATTCCCAACAGGGCAAGGAAAGTGACATTGTGATTGCAAGTTTTGTTAGATCAGGAGAAAATGGAGTTGGATTTGCAAAAAATGCAAACAGGTTATTTTAAATAAATTCATTTTTTTATTTGTTGATTAATCGAATTTGAAAGGAATGAAAGACTCATGTTGGATTGATTTATAATTATGATATTTTCAGACTCAATGTCATGCTATCTCGGGCAAAACATTTTATGGTAATTGTTGTCAATAAGGCGAGTCTGTCCTCTAGTCCAATTCAGGTGATCAAAAAATTTTTTGAGCTTATCAAGCTGTATGGTAATGTTGTAGATGGCGAAAAGCTACTGAAGGGCAATGATTAGCATTAATTTACAACGTAGTGATAAAAAATGTAGCATTAATTAAGTGTTCTCTAAAGTGGTTTGTTTGGGTGAAAGTGGAATGTTGAGCTTATGATGGGCTTTTATTTAATAACGTTAATTAAGTATCAATAGGTTTTTTTTCATAACGTGATAATTAAAAATAATTCTATTAGCAAAGATTCACTTTGTTACATTTTTTACACTGTTAAATATGAAGATGAGGTTGGGCATGAAATCGAGTAGAAAGTAATTTATTTAATATTCCACTTTTCACAAGTTTATTTATAAATGTGTGTTGAAAAGAAAACGTTTGAATTAGAATAAAACGTTATTATAGTGTATTATTAGATTGTCCAGAAATAAAGTAAATGTACGAATATTTAAAAAAAACAACAACAACAAATATTTACATAAACTCAAGGTTTACGCTTACGCCTCCATGTTTGAGAATTCCTTTTCTTTTTAACGGGTTTGAAAGAAAAAGGTTTCGATTGCTTTGACTGATTTCCAATCTCCTCCTCACATTCAATCACTGATTGCTCATCTTTATAATTTTCACCGGTGTATGGATTTATACCTATAAACCAACACTTAATCAAAATCATGAACACGTTTTAAAAAACACAAATAAAACACGTTATGTGGTGTTACCGTTATTTTTAACTCGTTGGATTTGATGCATTTGAAGCCACTTCTTTGACCGGTCATTGTCGTTTAATACGTCAACTAGACCAAGCTCAGGGGCATGAGGTACCGGCACTTTGTATTTTCCCTTCATGTAGAGCTCATAATTACTATAATTAGACAAACAGACTTTCACTTTGTTGTGTTATTGTTTAAAGTGGTTAATATTGAAAACGTTTTAAAATAAAATTCACCCAGTTTGCTTCTCATAAGCTTCAACCAACATATCACGGGGAAGGTAGTTTTGAGTTTTTGGGCAGTAGCAATCATAGTAAACGGATAAAAAGTAGGGATATATATCAAAAGTGTGGTAGTTAACCGCTTCTGCAATATTAAATCCTGAAAAATCCAATCATGAAAAGATCTTAATTTGTCATTTTTTGTAACTTTTTAAGACGATTTGAAAATTATATAAAACCTGCAACACTAACCAGAATTGTAGCCAAAATGATAACTTTCTGCAGGAAGAACTACGTATTCACCAACTTTATGCTCAATCTAAATGTAAAGAAAATTAATTAAGCCCAACAAATAATTATGTATTTAGCAATTGAAAAGAGCAAAATAATTACTCTATTGTAAGGAATGTCCCAATCATCTAGCAACGATGGTGTGATAATGTGAGATTTGTGACGCAAAAAACCGTAGCATTTTTTAGAGTCTTCTGGGAACTCTCTAGCCATTTTTTCCTCTAGTGCCCTAGCATACCTCGGTGGGATGACAAACCAGATTTTTGGATCCCCTTGAAATTAAATATTTAAAACGTTATGAAAAAATTTTCTTCTACTCATAATTATTTTAACCATACCAAAATGAAGATATGAAACGCTGCCCATATCCTCGTCCTCTTTATGTAATAGAAACAATGATGCCTAAAAATAAATAAAGGTAAAATAAGTGGTTATGTGTGTTGGGGCAATCAAGGTATTTTAATTATCTTGAGATCTAACCCATTTCCCAACATATAAGTAAGGAGATGTGATGCCTTTTGCTTCATACAAGACCCGTTTTCGCTCGTTGTTGAGATAGGAGTACATGTCACCGTTTTTAAAATCATTATCCAAACTATTTAACTTCCAACGGCGATCTGATGATTTGAAAAATGTACCAGGAGTGTGAGAACCATACAGAATATTCCCATTGCATAGATTTCCGAAAACCATATCATCCATGTCCTTGCCACTCAAATTACACGGTCTCCTATTTTTAAAACGTTTTAAAAATTATTTTAAAAAAATAGTTGCATCGGAAGTTGATTATGTAATTAATTAATTGAAGACGACCATTTAAGGACTCAATACAAGCATAGCGATCATTAAAACAAGCATAGCGATCAGATTTACCCTAGCGATCAGAAATTGCATAGCGATCAGAAATTGCATAGCGATCATTAAAACAAGCATAGCGATCATTAAAACAAGCATAGCGATCATTAAAACAAGCATAGCGATCATTAAAACAAGCATAGCGATCATTAAAACAAGCATAGCGATCAGAAATTGCATAGCGATCATTAAAACAAGCATAGCGATCATTAAAACAAGCATAGCGATCATTAAAACAAGCATAGCGATCAGACTTACCCTAGCGATCAGAAATTGCATAGCGATCATTAAAACAAGCATAGCGATCATTAAAACAAGCATAGCGATCATTAAAACAAGCATAGCGATCAGATTTAC
>JAHZMX010006152.1:0-17185 GCA_027743895.1 Seira musarum | reverse complement strand
CCAGGAGGGGATTATTGGGAGGGGATTTTGTCCAGGGGGATTTTTGACAAGGGGATTTTTAGGCGATACCGTATAAAGCACAGTTAACCGGAGCCAATCAAGCCGTTTGCTTTTTACTACGTAGCTGAGCTATGGGTGGAATATTGAGACTAATGTGTCTGTATGCATGTCTAAAAAATAATTATAAAGGCAGTCGCTGATTGACCCCAAAAAGGCTCCTTGGATACTGGGTCGGAAGCAATATATTTTAAGAGTTTTAGGTTAACTATAAACAACTAGTCAACGGTTGAAACTTTTCTCAAATGGCATTCAATGGCTCGTGATGGCTTATTGACAAGCTTGAATTTTGTCTTGCAAGACCTTGTGTAATTTTCTGACGACAAACAAAATACAGTGTGATTATATGCTAAATGCATTACCATAAACGGTTTCTAGCTATGGTTTTGAAAGGGGTCAGTAAGCAATAGTAAAGGCATTAGCTGTAGCCACATAGCTGAAAAAGAAATAAGGACGGGTTGTTCTCGGAATACTTTTTTAATATCGCTTAAGTTCCATACGCTGTCAAAGAAAACGACTCTTAGCGAACTTTTCACGTCAAAGCAATGGCAACAGGCATGCATTAAAAGAGTTAATAGAAGAAACCGCTCGAATGAGGCACATTACAAACTTTTTCATTGTATAAACCGATTGCCGGACCGTTAGAATTTCCAAATTTTAAAATAACACCTTCACTTACTCGTCAGTTTGTTAACAGCTTTCGAATGAGCTATCATAAGCTATATGTTGCTAAGAAAAAACATTTTACGGTCTTCTGCTGTTTACCGGTAAAAATGTTTGCAATTCTAAACGCGCAGTTTTACAAACTCATTTTGATGTGCACTTTCGGTTGAGTTGTACGCATGTTGTCAATTGAAAAAAAATAACCTTTGATTCTGTCTTTAATGCTTAACCTAAAATCTGAAAAGAAATTGTGTCGTCCCCAGTGCACAATGATACTCTGTTTAAAGTTTGAGCTCAATAGTTGACCTCTTTCATCAGAAGTCAACACGTAGATGCCGTTGAGAAAGTTCAGTCCGAACGGGTGACATTGCGTGACCGAGGTTTTTGTTATCCTATTTTACTCTTCACCACTTGAAAGGAAGTGGAAAGGAGAGGCGAAAACGCATTTGCAAAATTTTGGCTGACTTCTTGTTTCGCCTGCAGACCTGTGTTAAGGTCCAATCTTGGGACAGTGAGTCCTCTGGACTGCGTGAACCAAATTCCAAGTACGATAGCTCATTATAAAGCCCGTGAGATTCTCTAGAGGCATTCTTAATGGTTTGGCAAACAATGCGTTTTCGCCTCTCCTTACAACTCCCTTTCAAGTGGTGAAGAGCAAAATTGGATTTAAAAAACCTCGGTCACGCGATGTCACCAATTCGGACTGAACTTTCTCCGTTGGTTCTATCATTCTCAATGCCGAATTGGGAAACTCAGCCATGAGATAATATTTACTTATGATATAATAACTGCTGCAAGTAAGTGAGAGTGTAGTAGTAGGTAAATTTGGAAGGAAACTTTCATGAATGCTAATTGGTGAAGTAGCTAAAAATTTGTTGCTCCTTTTATTGGAAATAACAATAAACGTTAGCACTTTTCTTGTGATTTGAATGATAATGATAATACAAACTTACTATCTGTAACCGGAGCGCGCTAGCCATAGTGCCAAGGTCCTCCGTCGACTGAGAGAATCGCTAACACTTTCGTGATTTAAAATCAAAAATTTTACATTATCTGTATGCAGATCATCTGAGGAGTATTTATAATACGGATTGTAGAAAACGTCCATAAAGTAATAAAAGTGATCCAGATATTTCCCATTAAGCATTGACAAGGGTGGAAACATATCAATTTGGACCAAATATTGCCATGGCCGAATACTACGACCAAATTTTTCGAGATTAATTCGAATACAATGTTCATACTCAAACATGTAATACCTTCCAAAAAGGTGATAATTGTAACAATGTCCTGTAAATTGGAATTCGCTAAAGGAGATGTTTCTATTGGTTTTTAGCTTATTTTTTTCAGTGCTTTTGCGCCAAAAGCTGAGAAATCCAGAATACTTTTTTTCAATTAGAAAGTATTGACGCAATATCACAGGATTTGTAAAGGGACCCAAATTTACGTTTTTAAAGTTGGTGATATGAACAAGGTGGCTACTTCCAAGTCGATTAAGGAATGTGTCAAGATTTACTATACGATCAGTATCAGCTACACTTTTGGTTGATGCAGACAAATATATTTGAAAAATGAAAATAACCACATGAGCTAAAATAAATGGCTTGATTTGCCACATGCCTATTTCCGGCTTAAATTTTCACTTTAGTTTGGATTATAGCACAGAGCTGATTTTCGGTGTTTGTTCAAGACGTGTTGGAAGCATCTACGGAAAACAAATCGCACCTTTATTGCATTGATATGCATACCGTCTTATACTTAACAACGATTACTGGCTTCCCTGGTAAAGATTATTAGTGAAAAGTATAATTGTTTTTGCAACATTTGACATGGATCAAAGTAAAACAAGAACATGAAAAACCTAAATATGCCTTCATTTGGTTATGTAGTCTAATGAATATTGGTTGCCGAAAAACCTCCCTTTTTAGGTAGCTTTTGTTGTATAAGTCTCAAAGAACCATTTTGTTTAATTAGATTCTCGTTGTTCGTAGATGTTTATTCATTGTTGTCCATTTGAATTATTGGGTTAAGCGTAATGGGATTACAAAAGTGCCTGTTCAGCGCTGAAAGTAATTAAATGTACTTATTAAATCTAGAAAAATCCATATTATATTTGCCTTCGTAAGTCCGTCCGTCGCCAAGGATTGAGTACAACTTACTGCTGCCCATTTATTACTACTGCCTTGATGGCTTAGTGGACTAAGGGTAAATCAATACACTACGCTGTCACAAGAACTAATCCGCGCGACCGCAATAATTTTTGCTTATTTTTTATACTTGTTTAATAACAGAGCAAAGCACACGAATGTGTATACTTCAATGGCTTGATTACTCGGTTAGCACTACCAAAAACTAAAGTGTCAAAAATTCTATTTTTGGCACTTTGATTTTTGTCAGTAAAAACAAACCTAAAGAGGAACAGGGTTCCATTTTCGACACTTTGGTTTTTGACAGCCGGAGCAAACCTAAAAGAATTTTGCCAGTTCTACAACGACTGGAGAGCTTCTACTGGAATCAAGTTATTTTCGGGAGAGGGATGGGGGGGCTGCGAATCCGCTGGGGCCGCACTAGTGCCACATATATATGTTATGTTGTCTAATCAATATTGGAAGCCCGGATATTCCGTCTTCAGCTAGCATTGGTTGACAAAGAACCTTTCTGTTTAATTAGACGCCTTTCTATGGCGTGTTCATATTTATTTCTACCCATTGGAATTAAAAAGTAAAGCGCGATAGGATTAAAAAAAGTTCAAAATAATGCACACAACAACTTAAATGTACTAAACTAGACCAAGGGAAAATATATGCCAAAGACGTCATAATATGTCGGTCGTAAGTTTACGTCAGTTTGTATACTTTTGCAGGGAAAAACGCTTTTGGACTGTTTTTACATTAAAAAAATGGTAAACCCACAAGAAAAAATTCGGAAAATTCAAAATAAGACAAATCTACTTAGAATTTGTTGAAATCAATTATTGTAGAGCAACTATTACGTAGCTTTCCCGCTTTTTAAAAATCCGCCAATATTTTGTCCTTGCTTTTTCCAATATGGTTAATTTTCCGACATTCATTTTGCAATGTGTTTGCCATCCATGGAAAAAGCCTGGTAATTGTTTATCCAAAATCGCACCCTGGTTTACGTAAAACGGTTAAATATTTGTATAAATATCTACATACGAATTTGGAAACATCATCTAAATTTTGACAGCATTTGAATATAATTTTATTAGTATCGTTGACCAGTTGCTATACGATTAGAAGCATCAATTGTGAATTACAATATCCAATTTATTACGCAAATTAATGGTCTTACAAAAATCTGACTTAAGTAGACATTTACTGTCTATTATATGTGGAAGTTTATCTAATCAATGATAGTATTGGAGCACTCGGCTGCCTCAAAACATTCAGAACAAGTAAACTTGAATTTTGACCCAAGGCATAATGTGTGTGGCCGCCAACAAAGGTAAACATTCCCTACTACGTACAGCAAAGAATTCCTTAACCTCACGGAAGAAAGGTAATAATTGCGTATTTGATCTGTGGTAAATGTACATGAATACTGTTAAGGGTATGCAATTGGAAACCGATTTGGTCTCGCCACGAACTTTTTCTGACCAAAAATCTGCGCCGTGCTTCATAAAGACCTTTTATGAATTCCTGCGATATGTAACAAGAATGTGGAAATTTTCTGTTTTACCTCAAAAGTTTGGCTCAATAGTTATTGGAAACTGGCAATTTGCATTAATATGTATGTTAGAAAATTTGAAAATTGATATTTCAAAAAAATATGTACGTAAGAGCAAAGCGTTATGTAAGATGCACATGTAGAGCGCTCAAAATCTCTGAATCCTACTGTTAACGAGAACTAATATGTAAACACACACTATTCCTAGGTCTCTAGTACTAACGCTTTAACTGACATCCTCGTTGTTGCTTCCAGCATTTCTACTTCGAATACACCACATTTATCCTAAAAAAATCGGTAGCAATATACGCTTTGTGTCGATGGGAACTATCCTTTTAGACAACTGTAATTTTGAAGCATTATTGTAAACTTGGTTATACTAACTGTCCTGAAGTGCGAGTACTGTTGCTGTTGATGTATGCATAGTTGCGCTTTCTTAAAAATCAGATGTAATTACTAATATGTACCTGTTGTCTTCCCGAAATGACTTGTTTTCATGAATGGCTGGCTCATTTCTTCCCTACAGAAGATGGACGTGTGTTTATTATTTTATTTTTTACCTCATAACAAAAAAACAACTTTTTTCCTCGATCAATAATGCTAAAGTGATTTTAGTAATTATAAACCTCTTGTTGGTTTTTGATGGCGATGGTTAAGTTTAAGCAATATGTTGGCAATCCAAAAGAAAGAAAGTACTTAAAGCTTTCACATATGATGTACAAAAACGTGTCTGACAAGGGAACCGGTTTTGGTACCCCTCCAATCGCATATTCCAAAAGTACCGTCTAAAACAGCTGTTTTTACTGGTTCCGAATCTGTGGCTGAAATGCAGGAGATATTTCTCAAACTTTTTTAACTTTAATTTTACGGCCAAAATATGGATCGTGCTGGACGACCATCGACATCACATCTGAAAATTATGATTTTATTGTACGACAGCATGGAGGAAGGTCGGTCGCAGTTTATGATCAACTAAAAAAATACCTCACGATTCCGGTTTTGGAAGTTGGTGTTGATCTACATTGCAACCAATGCACTGAAAAAGGACATTTTTACCCACAAAAACTAAAATTAAAAATTGTTGTGAAATATCTCCACTATTCGCAATCAGTAAAAACAAGCTGATTTAGACAGTATGACTGCAATATGCGATTAGAGGGGTGCCGCAAAAATCGGTTCCTAAGTGAGCAGGCCAGGGTTACGTGCATACATAGCATTAATGTGGTCCACCCTTCAGTCACAAACTTTGAATCATGTTTTCTTAAATGAAGGAAACAGTTCTTTTAATAATTTCAATAAATAACTAACAACTTTGAAAATTTGCAATATGTATCAAAATAATTAGCCAAAATACCTTAATCCAAAAGATAGTTATTAAATTTATAACCGTCCTTATCAACAATCGCTTGAAAAGAAAATCGTATTATTCGCACCGGATTTTAGGCACTTATATTGAACGCAGCGGATTGAAGGCACCCAATTTTTAATCACCCAATTTTAAGGCACCCAAATTAAACGCATCCAATTTCAAGGCACGCAAATTAAACGCATTCAATTTTGAGGCATCCAAAGTATCTCCAACGCACTCATATACTTCGTAAGTTATCGTAGAACGAATACAAAACCATTACCTGGGGTTAAAGATTTAAGCTTATTATGGAAAAATTATGACTCAACTGCCCCCAAGCATGCCTTTCACAAAATGTTCATGGTAACATGCAGTCTGCAGGACATAGGCTAGGATTAAACAAAGAAAAATGCCCTGGGTTGTTAGCGCTTGTTATTGTGCCGCCTTGTTCGTGGGTATTATCCATCATAGGCAGAAAAGAAAAAAACAAAAACACGTGTGTTTCGATTTCATAGTCAAGCTTGTATTTAAAAGGACTATTCTGCGCACTTAATAGAAAGTATCGATTGTTTAGTTAATTATTAATAAGGATAAGGTGAGTATACAATAACTGAGTATTTTGGTTTTTTGTTTTTCCTTTAAAAAGCTTTAAATTTCAGCATAGTTTTTTAAATAAAAGATACAAAAAACTCCGGTCTAAAAAACATTGCTTCGCTAAACGTTATAGCACCTAAAACAAAGTTTTTAAAATAGTGATACAAACTTAGTTGAAAAAGAATCGAATGTAAGAGAATTGTTCTCAGAATATTATTTTTAATGTTATCTTTTGTACCATAAACTGTCGAAAAAATAGTTCTTTGCATTTGGACCGAAGAGTCCTTTATGCAAGCATTATGCAGGAAAAAACTTAGGCCCGTCAAATGAGCGTCCCCAAATTATTTGCCCCATAAAAAGAATTGACCACTCGCTGGTTTATTAAAGAACCAGAATTATTAACCCTTTTATTTTATTGGTTTTTTTGCTTAAGAAAAAAACAGAAACGAGACAGTAATGAACAATAATATGACCGAGAATTTGACGTTACTCGAAATGTTCAGCAGATAAAATTCCATCAAAACATTGTTCGAGAATCAGATGTAATTATTTCGTTGCGAAGCTCGAGTGGTATTGGCAAATTTTGCTTTCTTCCCTACCTCTGCTACATTGCAAAGGGAAGGAATTAAAGGAATTACCTGTAATGATCGCAGCAACCGAAATTAACATTGTGGAGTTCATGGATTCCGGAAACTTATGACGAAGTTTGGTTAAGATACACACACAAATTACCGCAACCCAAAAGCTGCACAAAAAGGTTAAATACAAACCCAATTCTAATGCATCTTGAATCATTCTAAAGCTGATGACAAGTCGGTCGTGGTACTTAACAAGTGCTTCAATTTTTTGCGAGATTTGTTAATAAAGTTTTGTAAACCTCTTCCAAGCGATTCAAGAGTGTAAATATAAGACATGCATATTATGCTGCCGTTTAGCAGAACTCTCCAGTCGCCCAAAACCAAAATACAACTCGAAATATCAGCCCGAATATAATTTGATTTAGACTGTGGTAACATCTGTCGGGGAGAACTTCATCAAAGACAAAATACCAAAGATCGTTATCCCTGTATACAACTATGAATGGAACAAAGAGTAGACCGAAAAAGGCGACTAACGACATTCCAAGCATGTTCATCTCCTTTTTCTTCGTTTTGGAATTCCTGTAAATCCACTTTCTTCGGTACACTGAATTTCAGTGACTGAAATAAAATACAATTTCATGGATACTTATGAAAACTTATTCAAACAGTACAGCGTTTTTTGAGCCACTTATTGTTTCCTGGTGAAGCCTCATTAATTCGTTGAAGGCAATGACGAATGAATATATTTGATAAGTCAGTATGTTGAATATGATTCATGCAAGACTCGCTCCTAGTCCACCGATAAGGAAGGCGAACACGTTCAGTTTTCGGAAATCATTCCTTGGTTTAACGAATTTTTAGAAAGCAACAGTAGCCGCAGTAGAAAGTCCTGCCAGCATTAGCCCTGTTACCGAATACTTCAATGGAATCCATTTCCATTGAGGCTTTAAATCAACTTGTAATTGGAATTCCGTGTCCCATTTCGATGGTATTGGCCAAGGGATATAGAAGAGATAATGTTGAAGCCTAAAACTTAATTTCTCAAGATTAGTGAGGTTCATTTTTGTGGTTCAGAGTAGGATTTATATTCTGGTTCTTGATGAGAAGTTTTGACAAACACTGAAATAACAGATGTTGATACCTACTGGTTTTAAACATTTGTGAAAAATGTTCATAACAAAGCTTATTATGAACACTATTATAGAATTGCTCATGTATTATACTAGGGAAAAGCTTATTATGATAAACTATTACTGTTTTTCTCTATCAACAATCAATTACGAATTTATATTCTCTCAGAAAGAGGTACTTTAAAAAAAGAATTGCCTTGATTTTAAAGCCTCACCCACGCCGACGCAAATTAAAAACTGCTACCACATTTACAAAAAAATTGGATGGAATAAAAGTGGAATATTTTTTTCTGAATAACCTGTTTATAGTAATGATCCGCCAAACAATTTTTTGTAACGAATGATGGAAAAATTTATTATCGTTTGATCAACAACTTTTGGACAAAGCAAGAGAAAACCTGCCTTGCTCGAGTAATTTTATATGTAGAAGGAAAAAGAAAAGACAGAGTTCTATCACACTTTTGCTATGCAATTTAAAAAAAGAGTATTTTTCTGCGTTTAATGAAATCATCGGACGAATAATAATTAATGGGCTATATGATTAAGCAATTGAGTGATTTTATCGGTTGTTGTTTCCATTCAAAAAGATTTAAATTTTATTAGAAATTTTATAAAAATCTTGATTAAAATTTAGATGAAGCTCCTAAAGCAATTTTACATTGTTGAGCAATACAACTACATACGAAAAAAATTTGTTTTCATCTATCGACCCTGAAATTGTCATAACATAACGGTTCTCCCTATTGCATTGCACAAACGGTGCTGTATTTTGTGAATAATGCATCAGTTCAATTGACTGATGAAATAATTTATACTAAGGATATCAAGCACAACAGTTTCTTAACTATGTTTCTTTAGTGGCCATGAAAGGAAATCTTTTTTACTAGAATCATGCCATGATTCAGCTGTGTCTGTCACATGTAGGCAGTAAAGGTGTACCATGCGGTTATGTTCACATCCATGTTCAAATTAAAATTTTCTGACTGACCCTTTTTATTTCTAACCTTCCACTTTTCTCTATTTATTTCCTCCACTGCGAGAAACCTTATCCAAATGTTTTTATTTGTACCAAAGACTAACAACTTTTTCTCTCGCTTTGGCGTAAAATATGATCATAACACATAATTAGAACTTGGTGAACACCAGGTATGTTAACTAAATCATTTTGTAGCATCACTTAATTCTTCCTGCAAATTTATAAAAACACCTTTAAAAGTTTCTATACAGTCCTAACTAATTTTTAAAGTTGTGTGCGGTTTTCCTCATGGAAGTAACGTGCCTAAACAAATTAATCAGCAGATCCACCGAACTCTTTGTTCCAGTTTCTAAGATCACGTTTAAATAATAGAATCCACCCGAAATATTTTCGAAAATTTGTTTGTGATAAACCTCATAAAAGAAAGTTGCCATTGCGACAGTACTAATTACACAAAACAGCACCCAGACTACGTACAGTTCAATCCATTTTGTTGGATTCTCAAAATCACATTGCCTTTGACTATATGATCTCATCTTGTAATTAGTGACGACCTGAGTATTGGCACCGCAGCCTTAACCAGGCTCTTTTCGACCATATCGAACCTTTTGCTCAAAACGTTTCAAATCAATGTTTAAATGCTTCGATTGGCGCAGTGATTCCCCAACCTGATTATAAAACCATACTGCAAACTTCCGTTGATCTATAAGATTGAATTCTCGGTCCAAAATTCCTGAGCTTGCAAGAGATCCTATGAAGTCGATAATCCTAGGAGTAAACAACGTTTTTGGGGCGAACATAGTAATACCGGAGTGCTTTTCGTATCGGTTCCTTGGAGGTTTGCTGTTCTCATAAATCATTCTACCACTTAAAACACTAATCAAAGGACCTATGAATTTGCTAAAGTCATTATTAGGGTCACTTTCGGCGACAATTACCATTGGTCCATTAAAATCAACAAATCCGGCTTCGTCAATGTATTTGTGATACAGATAAGATGTGTTGCCACGGGGCTCGAATTTCAGCTTTACTATTTCGTCCATGGCAAAAAACACCTTCTCAAACTTGAGATAAGTATGCAAGTGTCCGTTACTGATATTTAAAAGATCTTTCATCGAGTCGAAATAGTAACCACTGGGATTAATAAGAAATCCACGTTTGTTCAAAATACTTTTATCCCATCCCATAGGACAAGATAAGGTTGACTTTTTCTTAATGGCTTTTTCCAGCGAGAAGTCTATCTCAAGTGCTTTATCGAGATCTGGATCAGCAATGATACATGTTACAAAAAACTCCTTGACATCCTGCCGGGACAGCGGATCACGCATGAAAAGTAGTATGGGTACATGCAGTCCATTCTGGAACAGGTCAGATATATTAGACACTAGATAGGTGGGCGGCGGAGGTGTTGATATTTCAGTGTACAACGATGAAGTGTACAAATTACGCAAAAGCACTGTGCTAAGCATCCAAAGGCCAGCAAAGAAACGAACTCTTTTATAAACAGAACCGGAACCTTGTTCCACGAGTACGCTAAAAAGCAAATTCCATGTCGCATTTTTGTATTTGTAAACCCTTAAAACGGCAGATAGGACAAAAACTAATAGGATTGCAGTCAGCCAGAGATCGAGTTTGAACGGAGAGAAAAACCGCGTCATCATGTCGATCCCCACCCTGTTTTCATTCAAACTTGAATCGTCCATTTTATTTCCAGCTATTAGATACTTGAAACCGTGAGTCTCTATTGTGTATGGTAGAAACGTATCAAGTGAATTTCTTTCAAAGGTTTTATACTGTAAATCAAAAGTTCTAGAAGGAAGCAGGAATGAGCTATTGTAGTGGTCTAATATGTTGTTTTTCAATTTCCACAAAAAGCGGTCGCGCCAAACTGGTAAAACTTTTGGGTCTTGTGTTAACCATGACGTACGGCTTCCTTTATGTATGTGTAAGTAAGACCATAACTCCAGGATCTCTTGAAGCGAAGATTCATTGGAAACTTTAAGAGGATGTACGTTTTGAATGTTGTCGAAGTCACCAAACTCTTCCAAACGTCTTCCTATTTCAATGCACGATAAACACCCGAGATGAATGGTTCTGCTCTCGTCGATTAAAAGTGTTACTGATGGGTAAGAATGTAGAATCCAAATGTCTAAATTCTTTACCAAAGGTAAAATGACATAGTTTGCAGGAGTCCAATGATAGATTGAACGTGTAACAAGCCTGTCACGTTCTTCCAATTTGTATGGGGTGTATACAAGTCTTTTTCGTGCAGTTCCATTGGTGATATCATACAAAGTGGGTACTTGTGCGACACAAAAGCTCGACAGGGTTTTTCGGAAAAATAGTTTAAACTTTAAACGCGTTACATCCTCGAATCCGATGAGTGACATGAAATCGGCGGTATATGGAAATAGGAGTTTGCTATTTTCTGGATCGCCAACAGTTTCATTATGAATTGTTATACAGAGATTAGACTTAACACAATCCTCTAAAATTTGATCCTGCAGGTGAATGCTAGGTTCGGTTAAATGCCTTAAATTCCGTGAGAAATGGATGGTGCAAGTACTGAACAAGTCATTAAATATGCCGTCGTATGGTTGCAAAGTTTTTTGTTTTGGTTCTGTACTTTGGATAAGATTTGCGTAAGCAATACGAAAAACACTTGTAAGAATAAAACACATTCGGAAAATTTGGAGTGACTGTGGCATTTTAAAGAGTAAGTTTAAGCGATCCTTTAATTGTTTGGCTAAATAGAAAGCAAAATGTTAGATTAGATATTGCTTTTACATTATGAAAAATTCTAGCTCGAACCGCACGTCCGGCACGTCTATGTTTTCGGCCTCTTGAAAGATGCGTTCATGTAGTTTTAGGAAATCTTATAGGCTGACAAGATTTGAAGGGCTGCAAAGGTTTTTAAGTTGGGTCTGCAGTTTTGCTTTAAACGTGATTTGGATAATTAAGATAAAGTAAATACCTCACAATAAAAATACCTATTCGTGAAGATTTTTTACCACTGTCGTACGTGATGATAATAAAAATGATGTACCGGCTAAAGGTAATGGCAAAGTATTTTTTATTAATTTTATTTAGGTAATCTGGTTGAATGATTTCAATTCAAGATATTATAACGAATGGCTAAAACCCTAAAGAAATATTTTGTGCTTAACGAGTTTTTTCATCTTGTGAAAACCTACTTCAAATGATAGCAAGACAATGCGTAGTTCCAAATTGTCACTATGCCTAGGCAAGTCCACGTCAGCAGCTAAATTATTCACACAAACAAAATTAATCATTTGATTGTTTTTATTTAGCTGTAATTTGAGACACTAAGCCAACCCATACACATATTTTCGTCATTTGGATTTAATTATCTCGGTATGTTGTAAACACCAACGGTCAACATGTAACGGATAGGCAGAATCCAACTTTTATAGTAAATATATAATAGTTGTTTACGAATAATGTGGAGTAATTAATTACACTACATTATTGGTCACGCATATTCTTTACATCAGGATATCTTACCACCGCCGAATATTCTTGCTCATGATCACGTAATAACTTAATGAGAATGTGTATATCGGGATACTGGAGACATAAAGCTTCCACGAAACAAAATAGCTTGTTGGAATCAGTTTCCAAACCTTCAATTACTAGAAAGTGTCATCTGGACTTTTTGCCGGATTTTTATTATTACAATATGTCCCTGAATTGTTTAAACAGCATACTTTTCTTACAGCATTTCGAATGTTTACTGAGCTGAGAGATGAACAATGGGTAAAAGCAGGTATGGACTAAAACGGGTTTAAATATGGCTTTGCCAGTTTCTATCCACCCTGTGTGAAGTGGGTTTTGACGGGTTTTAATAGGCAAAATCAATTGCAACGTTTAATTGGCGCTCGTATGCATAAAACATTTAAATTCATTGAGATGTTCGATTTTTGCGACTGCATTTTCACGCAGTGTGTGCATTGCTTGTAGTTATTTAAATGTTGAGTTGAAAGCCAGGATTAAGTTTAACATTTCTACATAAAGAGTTGTTCAAATTATTTTCGCCCGGGATTAAATTAATTAATTTTACCCATCGGCCAAATTAAATCCGTTTTCATCTATTTAAACCCATTTTTGCCCATTATAACCCACATCCAGTGGGTTTTAATTAAAACCCGGACAAATGGCCATGTCTGACAGCGCTCTCTCTGCGTGACTAACGTGACGTGTATTTATTAATTTTGTATGTAAGTATATGTTTTTCACTTGTGGGATAGCCATATATACGACAACCCCAGCATTCAATCCAATCAAATGAATTATTACAAACAGTCGGCCTATTTAGTATTAATTAATTTGCCAGGCGTAATTAATTCTCATGGATAGAAATATGTCATAGGTAGGGATAGCTGACTATAGCCTACTGTTGGATGGTGAAGTTCGATGATGAGATCAAATTAGGTGAATGATATGATGATGCTAAAAAATGGTTTTGTTAACAAACACGATTTTTGCAGTTGCATGAGGTAGGTGAATGAGATTGAATTTTTTCCGTGCGGCTACATGTCTTTCATATGCATGCCCGTTGATTGTGATGTAAGGCCGGCTAACGAATTCCATGTGGTCTGCCTTGAGTGGTTAGAAGGTGTCAGAGTGGGAACCAAAGGGTAAAGCGTTGAAAAAGATGCTGGCGTGAAAAAGGGATGGGTGCACGCTTAAACCAAACCACCTCTGGTCAATTGCGAGTCATCCACGGCTGAACGGGGTTGAAGTGTGGATCAGCCCGGAGGAGTGCGGTGTGCCCCCGCACATAAACTGAAGGGTTGACTGCATCGGATGAACCCACCTCTGGAAGCCTTATGCGGTGAGCGCCCGCAGTTGAACTGAAGGGTTGAATGAGAGGGGAATTAAGGAGAGAGACTGAGGTGTACGACCTGTGCTTTCTGTTGTTGCATATGTGAAGGGGTTGATGGTGAAGTGGACTGTATATGCTGCTGCTGCAACGACACTGCTGCTCACTCATTGATTAAGGAGTTAAATGAGTGGGTGAATGGCAGAGTAGGAACTCAATGAAATAGAACTGACTGCGGCACACGTAGGTTTATTTAAGATAGTGAATGGAGTAATTTATTGCAGAGAACTCATTCACTTGTCAATATAAGTATTTAATTTATATTATAGAAATAAATAAAATTGGAGAGCTTGGCTTGCTCTTCTTCACTTATATAAAAAATGTGGCTCTTGCTTCGCCACGATGCAAATTGAGTCTGAATTGAAAGGTGGCTTGGCTTGGGTTCTCAAGAATAAAAAACTGACAACTTGAAAATTAACAAAGGTAAAATTAAGAGGGAACATAAATGGAAAAATACCAAGACCAAGCCGAAATGAAACTGGGTCACATAATATTTAGGATTTTGTAGAGTAAGGACATAATGACACATTTCAATAAATAAATTGCATTTTGCACAAATAAATCGCTTAAGCAAAAGGAAATATACATAATTGCTTGAAATGCAGATTTGAGTAAAAGAAAACATTGAATGTGGCTTGACTGCCTCTGCTTACATTACAATACATATTTTTAAGCTCCTATCTAACCTACAACGAAACACCTACCAAGCATAGTTTTTGAACGGTCCATTGTGTTGGTGAGTACGAGCTTGCATAGTCAAACTACTTCATGAGCACAAAAGATTACTGCAAACTTGACAAAAATTGATTTTCGTGTCAAAAGTTTTATTTATTTTACTTTGGATATCCGTGCCTTTTATTAGCACAATTTATTTAAATTTACATATGCAAGCATTTAATTTTTGAAGTGCATAGTTGACAAAACTCGCTTAAAGTGTTTCCTGCACAACGATTTTAAATGGTTTCGGAAGGTTTACAAATCCTGAAACACGTCCAAATTCCGGATTGGGATTCTCAGGGTCAGGTGATACTGTGAGACTTTGGAATATAGTTCCAATGAATATGAAGAGTGTGTGATAAGCAAACGACTCGCCTACACATTTCCTACCTCCATAACTGAAGGGCATCAATGCATCATGTCGAATCTAAATCATTTGTTTTTGCATGGTATTAAGAATGATTACTAGAAATTGATCATTAAATAAGTAGTTCCAACGTAAAAATTATTTCATTACCACTGAGGCTCCATCAGCAGACAAAAATCGTTCAGGTCTGAAATTTTCTGGGTCACACCAAATTTCAGGATCATGATGTACTCCATACAAGTCCGGTAATACCATCGTTCCTTTTGGAAAATAGTAGTCATGGAATTTTCGACCTTCAGGCATTTTTCGAAATAAACCCATAGCTCCTATTGAAGATATCCGAAGTACTTCTAACATCACTGCTTTCACATATGGTAGTTTCGGTTTATCTGATAAAGCTATGGGGCGACTCTTCCCAATAACGGAATGAATGTCGTTTTTAAGTTTTTCTTGAACTTTTGCATGATGTGCTAGGTACAGGAAACACCAGGAGAGAGTAAATGATCTGATGTAAGGAAAAAATCATGATTTGATTCATTGACCTGTATTGGCCAAAATAGACTTGAAATTGTTTGGATGCGGATGATACTAACGTTGTTTCATTTCCTGCAAGAAGCATTTCCATGACGCTAGCATTCAAATTCTTTTCTCCTCGCTCCTTATAAAAACATGAATTTTGATTAGTTGCGTTCCGTTGTATTTCCACAAGCATGTACTCTATCAAGTTTCTGCAAAAATAATGTAATTGATTTATTTGGGGAGATTTATTGTCGCAGAGGATAAACGTGGGATATAGGCTTTCTAAACTCACTTTGGACTGTCAGCATCTAGTTTGGCCCGATGGCGAATGATTGATTCGGTGGAGATATCTTTTATCGCTTTTGATGCAATTTGAAGACCATTATAACCAGACCAATTTGGTGCGATGTATCTTAAAATTGGTGCCAATGCCAATCCACTGTCAGACGCTTTTTTGGAAGCCCTTAATTGGAAAACAAAAATTATTGTAACTATAAAAAGTATTCAGGGATCTTTCCGAACTCCACCCTCAGCTACGTTGCTATATCTATTGACATATATGAATTATATAATGCTACGTACGAAACGAAAGAATGGGACTTCCTTGCAATGTCTTGCTCGGATTCTTCATTATTGATCTCATCTTGTCCTCCTGAGATAAGACACCAAAGACTCCTTAACACGGCTGTACTAAACAGCCCTTCTGTATAGATTGGCTGGTCTTTAAATTGTCTCAAATGCTCAACCAAAGTCATCGCTTCCAAACTAATCATTCCATCCATGCATGCTTTCGAATGGTCCCGAAGAGTTCGTAGAACGAAGGTTCTCAATTCTTCCCATTGTTTTCCCTCGGTCGTGATAATTCCTAATTTCGATTGATACATTACAAGCTGTTTACATATGTTATATTTAAGAAAAAAATTTCTGTGCTCTCCTGTTTTTGACGGTTAAAATAATTGACTTTTTAAATGATAGTTTTGTTTAATTTTTTTTGATGGCTTTTGAATGAGCAATCTCTAATATCTAAGGCATGTCTAAAAAATTTTAAACTTTAAGCTAAAAGTCTAATTCAGTTTTAAGAAGGCTTTGAATAAGTTATCACGACCTATATATTGCTTTGTGATGAAATTTTCAACCGTTGATCCTGCCGTTAGTAGTTTACTCGAAATTCTTCACAGTTACAGGCTGCCTTTACAGTACGCAAGGTAGCTTGGTTCCAACTTTGGGACCAATTGGTGTTTTATTTAAATATTTATTAATCGCAATGACAGGCACTTCAAAATCCATACATTGCTCAGCTCATAGTCAGCTCTACATTAATGACACCTTAATAAAACTGTCTAGGAATCTTTAAATCCAAAATCAGAGTTCCTTATTGAGTGCATTTAATTTCAATTTAAGTTACATATGTATTACTGTAGTACATTACCATTATTGCCACCACTAATCGCCTGCAAAATTGGATTTGGGGGACGACCACTTGCTGCCCTATCGCTGAACAGTTCTCTAATAAGTTGTGCATCACTTATTATGACAGCACTGCAGCGCAAAAACCATTTGAAAACTTCAATTTTAAATTAACTTGTGTTGGAATTTTAGTCTTTCCCAGTGCGTTTTTCTTTTAATAGAGAGTTTAAAATCAG
>JAHZMX010006151.1:0-42258 GCA_027743895.1 Seira musarum | reverse complement strand
CTGGCAGGTCTGATTGAGTTGCTTATTGAATACCGAATGATTGACTGAATGATTATGAATGAACAATGATTGTGATCTTGCTGTTTACATTAATTAGGGATCGAATCATAAGATGAGTAATTAATAATTAGGTGACTTGACACCAATATTTTAATTAGGTTAACTGACCACGAGCAAGAGGATTTGGCGATGGTAAATATGCTGATATGAAGAGTGTGCATTAACGATGATGGAGTGCAATGAATTGAATTAAAGAATTTTTTTTGTAAGACTCTCTTAACAGTTCGTAGGGGTACTTGACATTTTTTTGACATTGGAATCGTGGGGTATTGTTTGAAGCCATGGGGTCAATTCTCTTTATCACTGCACTAATTGCACTTCGTAGGGGCATAATTTCTGAGGGGCAAGGCAGGGCTTTCGCATTTCCATGTTTTTAATCTAAACTAGCTATATCAAGTGAAGTACTTTGGTCAACATCATGACCAAGGTCAAAAGGTCATTTTTGAGGCTTCTAATATTATAGAGCCCCTTTTACTGGAAAAGGTTTCGACTACGGCTTCACACTCAGCGTTCGTTTTCTAAGGCATCCTGAGATTTCTGAACCGGAAAAAATACTATGCAACGGAGCATTAACTGGTCTACAACATATGCAAGCATTGAATTAATTCATGGAAAATTAAGCGAGAAATAAATTACGGCAACAAGCTAACTAATCGCTATTTTAATACTAACAAATCGCAGGGACAGATCCGTCTTGCAATATTTTACATTGAATCGGACGGACAGCGGGATCAGGACAGATATTCTGTCCTTGCCAAATATTTCGGAATAAATCGCACGGACAGATCTGTCCTTACAAACATTTTTCCAATTTATCACAAAAACAAATTTGCCCTTGCCAAATACTTCAGAATAAATTGCACGTACACATCTGACCTTACGATTTTTTAAAAATAATTCAATAATTCCCAACGACAGATCTGTTTTTACGCAATATTTAGAGTAAATCGCGCGGACAGATCTGTCCTTACAAAATATTTCAACATAAATTGCACGGACAGATCTGCCTGTACCAAATATTTTCTAGGAACTCGCAAGGACAGATGAAAATCTGTAAAAATGCTGCTGTTCTGACATTTCTTCCATAGTCTCAAGCTTCAATCTGTCATAAAATGTAGATCATTTTTCTGTTTTCCATTCACTGATGCCTAAAATCAATGTTACAAAAGCATGATTGAAAGGAATTTCAAGAGACCTTTCTAATTAGGTATCACAAGCCATGCTTCTTTGAAAAAAAATTAACGTTCTCCTCCTGCCGTTGACAGGTACAAACTTAAAAATTCAAAGTAACAATCTTACTCAGTTTTTCAAGCGCTTTCGATTAAGCTATTAAAAGCCATACGTTTCTTTCAGAAAAAATCAACCTTTGACCCTGTCGTTAATACATTACCTAACATTCTGAAAAGTCATAGGCTTCCGTCTCAGTATGCAAGAAAGCTTTGTTCTAAATTTAGGGTCAATTGGTGACCTCTTTCAAAAGTTACTTATCAAAAATCATGCGTTTATTGCTCAGCCTCGGAATCCACCCTCACTTTCTCCAATTGCAATGGATTGTAGGGATGATATCTTATATCTCATTTTCTACATTACTACTGCATTTGCATTCAATAATGTAGGTAGAAATGCGTGTTATTTACGCATAAAAGCAAATACATTGCATACACACATGCGCAACTCAGCTCATTTTATTAGCTCAGCATAGCTCCATAGCATATCCATTCGATCTCTTCCCTCTGTGTGTGGCAGTGTTATGCATATTCTTGCATCTAGAAAACTTCAGGGCGTTCAGCAGTGCAAGTCGGCAGTCTTACTCATTTCAAAATATTTACGCATTCAAATGCAATGTATGCCGTTGCATAGCATGCATTGCTGTGCTGAACGAACCCTTGAAATTCACTTCTGAAGGGAATGCGAAATACGCGAATGTCTAACGAATGTACCTCTTCAGCGCATGTCAGTTGGATTTCATCAGTGAGCGAGTGCGTCAGTTGCACTGCTTTTATTTCTGCAAATAGAGAGTCAAAGTGATTCAGTTTAGCTCTAAAAAACTTCCGTGTTTCTCATTGTCGGGAAGATTTCAGCGAGTTTCATGAGCAGGAGGCCGCTCAAGTGTTTTTCTACAAGCAACAAAGAATCACATTCACTTAGCTTGACATTCTTCGATATACTATTAAGACGTGCGGTGGGATTCATCCCCAGCCCAGCTTTACCAATTCAAATGGAACGAATCTCTTTAGGAATTACGGTTCAGTAGTGGAAACATAGTGGTCGTCTACATTTCTTAATTTTAATCTGTACTTAAAAGTTTAAATAGGCTTCCTTCCTCAAGTGGTATGCGTGCTCGATAGTCGAGGTCAAAGTATGAGAACCTGAAGCGTGAGTAAAGAACACGAACTTCCAAAAAAAACTATTCGCTGGAAAAGGTGAGAAAGAATAACATTTAAAAAAATATATACCATTAAATGTTTTGCCTTCAATTGAATTTTTAATTCATTACTTTAATTGTGTTGTACGCAAAAGTTGTTCCATTTTCTCATCCATTTTTTCTAACATTTAATCCAATACATGCTCTTCTTAATGCAAAACGTAATGTGAATAGGTAATTGAACTACTAGAGAATTAGGCATTAGTAATTTCTGATCTGACTCATCATAATGCATACATACTTATATCTAGTCAGACAATCCGCCTGCAGCTTTTGATGTAGACAATGGATGAGCCATTAATGAAACAAGTTGAAATGACTTACGCACTGTTTTGCGGTCCTCCATCCAGCAGAATTGACCACATGTGCATGATTTTGAACTTGCTGTGACCCTGTCAAAGACTGACCAGGAAAATGAATGGGGGCATATCGTCAGCATTGTCATCATATCAGTATTATTTTTTACAATGAAACAGGATTGCTTGCACTTTTTCACTGTATTGCTGAACTTCAACTTGTTAGTTTCAGTTTCTTTCCCCTGCGTACTCACTCAATAATTTTCATCATCATTCACTCAGGTTACAAAAAACAGAAGATAAGTTTTGTCTACTACGCTGGTTGTTTTAGAATATAAATTAAAAGTGTCAGGAGACTTTGATATTAATGGCCAGTTGCAAGGGGTGAGATCAGCAACCACTTGAAAAGGATTAATTGAATCCATTGCATCTAATAGCATAGCTTTGTAGAAAATGCAGTTTGGGGTAACTTTAAACTTTAGTCTGTCTTCTGGTCTCTGTGTTAGCCTATAAGACTAGCAAAATAAGTGTTATAAATATTGAATCGAACCAAAATGCCGAAACATAAAATTAAAGAAGTGAGTAAAGAAGTTCATCGTATTTAATTATGGTATGACAAATTCAGCAGTTACACAATCGCACAATTATTTCACATGGAAATTTGAATGCGACATTAATAATGTCGCCTGAAAATCATGTCACAAAACAACTAATCGCATATTAGGGTTTATCCAACAGTTCTATTCCTTACGAGTCGGTAAATCAAAGGACACAGCGGAAAAATTTAGAAACGTGGAGAAATGTTTCCCAAAGACAAAGAAAAGATTAAAAATGAGAACATGCCATTTCATTCCTACCCCACACTTCGTACCGTACAACAACATTGTACATAAACTATGAACATAATTGTTGTTTTCTTCTGCTTGAATCCTGCAACAAAGAGTCGGGATGCATGGCTCCAGCGAGATCTGGCCTTTTCTCCTGCATTGTATTTATTTTGAATATTTAATGCCTTTTAATTCTCTAAGGGGTTTTACCTCTACGATTCAAATGCCTACATGCTGTGCTCATTTTGGTGTTAAGGAGGTAATCTATCCCAATTCCCATAATGAGACAAAGAAGTAAAGGAATAATTAATCATTTTATCGAAACCTACTTAAATATTATTCAAGTCCAATAAACTTCGCTGGTGTGGTGTGTGTCATACTGTGTTTTTAGTAATCCTTCATGGTGTCATAATGTTAATTTGTCTAAGATATATATACCAAACCAAAGGCAGCCTACACACCACATATTCAGGAATTACCTCTCGTATACAAAACTCATCTATACATTTAGCCTTATTACCGTTAAGGATTTCTGGTGTTGCAAGCAGTCGACTGATTGCAAAATTTTAGTTCGGCAGAGATATGTCAATCCGACCTTGAAGCATTTTTTTATTGAACTACTTGCACTCAATTGTCTGTGTAGATCGTTGCATTGAACGAATAAAAAAATCACCTTTGTTAAAGAAAATTGTCTGTTCAGAGAATTAGAAGTGCGTGTACTTTGCAACTTTTATTATCACTGTGAGATCTATTTATACACGATCGATGAAACCAAAAGTTATTTGTATTTTGCTTTATAGTTGCACTTTACGTTCATGCTCTAGTTTTTTTTATGAAGCTTTTCAGAAAAAAACGCAATAGTTCAAATATTGTAGAGACTGTGATCTTTTCATAAAGATTCATTTAATTCTAAATAGGTATTTAACTTTGTGAAAAATTACGCCGACAAAGCAATTATGGAATCCAATCAATCAATTATGTTTAGTCACAAATTAAAACTGACAGTGTGAACAAATAATGATTTGTCGAATATAAATTGTCATCAAGCTGACAGGATCTATAAGCAATATGGTTTACAATTTTCAATTTATTGATAATCATCACTGTCATTGTCATCAGTCATGACCATCATGATTAAAATATGTCAATTTCCACGCACTGCCTTTAAATCATTCTAAACTTTCCATGAACTCAATGCACTTTGGGTTGTATCCACTTTCCGGAAGAAAATTTTCTCTTTGCTTCCTCTTTTTCCGCTTCTGACCTATTTTATGGAGTAACGGGACTCTATCCCATTTAATAAAGGGGAATTATTACCGGTCTTGTTGAAATTAGGGTGTTTACGCACGAAAAATATTGGTTCACCAATCTTCCTCATACCATGCGATCATCCTATCCCTTCCGCATCAATCAAAGGATCGTTTCAAGGTTATAGGATTTTGAATATTTACGCAGTTGAAGGACAGGAAACGGGTCCTCTCATTCATCAAGGAAGGAACGAATCTTCATCACCACTTTGCTTCTTTTCTTAAGGGAAATGCATAATGGCATGATCTTATAGCAAATATCTATACCAGCCTAACAAAAACCAGGTTGTTGACTTCAAAAAATGACAGATCATTCATTCTTACGCTTCATCGTTTTCAACAGCATCCCTTAATGATGCATGCTTCCTTGTTCTTACACAATAGAAATTACATGCATATACTAACCTGCACAGACCAACGCGGTAGTTTTCAACTTGCATCATTTTACGGAATTTTAAACTTCTTTGCAAAATATAATCATTATTGCCCTGAAGCAACAACTATTATCCATCACTGATAAAACCGCATTTTGTTACCCTCAGATTATGATTTTCAATAAGGAATGATTGAGAAAAAACTGCAAACTTAGAATTTCGGCAAACGAGATATGAATGACAGACTTGCATATTATGCAGTCTACAACATCATTATGCAGAAAGGTGAAACTATGTAGATGTAAGCAAAAGTCATCAATTCAAACATCATCATCAAAACCATTCCACCTCCTAACTATAAGTACAGTTCTATTGGCAATCACGGAATTCTAATCGTTGTGTACCACATACTATTTTATTTCCCGATTGCATCTGTTTTCACTACTAGCGAATTAATTTATAATAAGCGCGGGTAAAATGTAGTGTTTGCATGAGAATATTTTTTGTTCTATCAATCTGGGTTAAATTAAATCTGATGGTAAAACTAGAGTTTCCTGTGTCAAGTCTTATATTTTAATGCCATTCACCTTTTTTCAAAAACTATCAATGATGATGTTCTTTGCTTCTAAGAGACTATAAACAACTGAAAACGTTTCCTTTCATTTCAATTCTGTTGATCCTCACCGTTTTCCTTTTAGTCTCTAAATTCTTTACACTGTAAAATACTTATTTCTACAAAATGAAAGCTATAAGAGGATGAAGCATATAAATTTATGGCCTATTTCGAGATGTGATGAGAACTAATTCCAACATTTTTTATATTATTTTCCTCTACAATTCTTATCCAAAGGGTCAAATTAGATTTCACAGTAAAAAAGTATGAATAACATGAATAAATACACTCGCGTCTTTATCAATTTATTGTACGCTTTAGGAGAAAACCGCATTCAGAAGCAAAAGATAAAGAGCTTTTCAAAAGTACAATGTGAGAGCAACTTTTACTATGTCCTCTTTTGTACGCGTTACATTATGCACACGTAGAAGTGCAACATGATATGATGATAACGGTGACTTGGCAAAAGGTTTTGTGAAAAAATTATGGTGAAATCAAAAATAAATTTATTGATGCTTAAAGAAAACAAGATGCAAAATAGATAGAAACCCTTAATAAAAAGGCCTGCATAAATAACCAAGACTCATGTAGAGTTCATACTGCAACCATATAGCGTCTCAGTATTATTTAAAGCTTTTTAGTTCTGTTAAGAATCAAATTGTCCCGTAATTGAATTGAAATTTGTGGAACAATTACTTCGAACTACGAATATTGGTGCGAGCTAAAAATAAAGTGTTATTTTAGTCAATAGTAAGAGACTATAACCATTACTTTTGAAATTATATAAATAATTTGCATTATACGACAAGAATTTAATTTTCATTAATTCAAAGTTATTAGAACTTAATTCACAGTAGAGTCGGGTGAATTTCTTCTTTGATAAAAAAGTATCCATAAAAGTCGCATAATAGCAATCAAATTGTTGGACGCTCCTGATTCTGACAAACTTCATCCAACAAAAAAAATGTATTCTTTTGGCAAGTTCTGTTAGTTTTCATCCATAAAGAAATATTACCTACCTCAATTGCAAGAGTAAGACTACTAGTAATTCTGTGAGTCTTTCTTGCAACTGCCGAAAAGATAACATATGTGCTAAATGTTTGTTTCGTCAACTTCTTTAGCGTACGTATCAACAAATATAAAATTCTCTTTTAAGAATCGAGTTACAACCGCCACCACTATTTAACATGCATCCATAACCTCCATTTTTTACACTTCGTCAATCAAGAAAAGCAAAGAAGTACAACAGTCTATGCTCACTACTGAAGTATGTATTATACTCTGTTCGGAAAATAACATGATCAAAAATTAGTCTTGGATAGGTGTGGTCAACCTTATTTTTTACAATTAATTTGTTATGCTACTACTCCACGCCATGCGGACAGACTTAAGATATGAATTTCGTCTGATTCACCTCATGAACTTCATTTCATTGCCTTGTTGAGCATTAATAGCAAAATTATTTTTGTAAAATGATTTTTCCACGAATGATGCTGTTATTTCGCATGGTTTAATATGTTGCTCTACCTTAAGCCTCTCCATATGCTCCATATTTATAATGCTCCTTTTGATTTTGGAGGAACATTATTAGCCATTCTTTAGATGATTCATATTTTAACAGGAATAGGATCATGGATGAATCATTACAAGAGAATAGTATGCAGTGTTCATTAGACAATGTGTATTTGTTTGCAAGCCAAGCATCCGTCTATTTGCTAGAATCATAGAATGGTATTGAGCCACAACAGAATTTGGTCTACTCCAGGTCACTGTCACCTACTTATTGGTTTTTGAGCAAAGCACGCATCCTGGGTACATTGTAATTTACCTTATTATCTCCCTTTTTAAGCACATGTACTAGAAGGATTACAACCATTTGAAACATTCCTGACGTGCCATAAGTTTTGTAGTTAGAACTACTTAATTACATTTTGATTTGATTTTATGCATTATTTATTGAACCCCAGTTGTTGAGCCCTTTTGCCGCATCATTCATTTAGACATCCTCAAATCTATTTTCTATACATCAATTTTTAAGTATTAAGAGTTATGATGACATATATTTAGACTATTTTCCGATTCTTTACTTGCATAGGTCATGCAATCCTTTGACATTCAAGTACATAAAATTATTTGAAAATAACTATAGAGCGGAGATTAACATCCTTTCATATTCTTAATAAGGGCGTGGACTATGAATCGAAAAAGTCAAAATGGATAGTACAGTATAATCCAATCCTAAATCCTTTTATGTCAGGAATTTAGGTATTCTTATGCATGCACAATATATTATTATTAAACTGCATTAGTCCATTTCATTGAGCCTTCAGCAATTCCGTGCTATTGCAACCGCAGTTTACTTGTAGTATTTGAGCCTTTAACGTTGACTGCATTGACGATGCCTATTTTCATGGACAGTTTAATATCAAATCACATTATTGTGTGGTTCTTTCAGAATTTATTATTTATTACATCCGTTATAAATATAAAACACATACAAATTCGACCCTTCGAAAGGAGCCATCGCATGGCAAATATAAGTGCATAAAAAATTCTCAACTGCACTTGTCTTTTTATATTGTAAAAATACTAAAATTGCAGATTAACTATTTACTGCACACTGCACAAAATAACTTGCAGTTGGATCAGTTTGATGTCCCATGTCTCTCTATTATGGAATGAATAGCATTTATTCCAAAATGTCAAGAATATAATATATGAAGCGACATTGGATGTATAATAAAAAAGATGTGGTTGTCTTGTCTCGATAAAATTGACATTCATGCTATGTTTATAAAATTTAGGCAGGGTGTGCGAAGGAATAATGTGTATTAGGTATATTTGGTGTCAATAGCGTGCCAAAAATCACCAGCGTTCATTGCATTGTTCTTCGATAAACCCTACACTAGCAACAACAACAGACTTTAGTCATGTCTGCCACATCTTTACAGATTTACCATGAAAATAATGTCTTTTTGAATAGGCGCACTATACAACATAATGTTCATTTAAAAACTATCACGAATTTTTTTACCAAAAATTGTGTGATGTTAATGTGTAGTGAATAAATAGGCACAAAGAAAATAAAATGACAGGACAATTTGAACATTTCGAGAAAAATTATATCAATAATACAAAGTCATCTTTCTTGTGGGTTACCAACAAGTTCATGTCGCAAAAAAAAACACAATCTCTTCATCGCATTGAATGCGTCGTGTGAATATGATGTTTCTAATCATGTTCATGAATCTAATCAGGCGCATCAAATCAAAATGTGGAATGTCATAATGGGACCCACATATCGAACTATATTTCGTCTACCATTTACAATTTTTCTCCAAATGAAATAAAATTGCTTAATCCATATCTTCATCAAACATGTACTCTCAAAGACATGTTTTAAGGAAACATGTGATGTGGGCCATTGAAATTCATGGGCTATTCATCAGATCGATAGACTAATAAAGGAATGCATCCCTCCCGTAATCATCAGAACAAAATGATACAATTATTATCTTCAAAAGTCTACCGGAGGCCTTCCTTAAAAATGTTTTCAACAAGAATGATAATAACAGCTTGGCCGCTAATAAACTTGCTAGAATTCAAGCGAGAATCCCGTCATCATTCTTTCGCCTTGCAGGAATCTACAGCAAACAACGTTTCAAAGCAACGGTAAATAATTTTCATCTAGTTGCGCTTTATTCATTCTAGAACTCTTTTTATTGTAGATTTTGTAGTCGCAATTTTCAAATGTTACGCAATAGTAAAACCAAATCGTGACGAATTTTCGCCGGGATAACACAGTGATAATTAAGATAAAGTATTTTGGCCTGGTATTCAGCGCTTTATTCGAGAGAAAAAACAATGATTTATTCCATTGCGTTTGAAGCCATTCACTAGTTTTGAGGAGAGGCGGAATGTATAAGTACAATACAATCACTTTTGCTGTCATTATCCTATCCCTTCGAAACGCAGTAAAGTTGGATTTGAGAAAATAACTATCATTATCGGAGAATGTTTACGGATCTCTTGCAGTTTTGTGGAAGTATGAATTACGTTCTATCAATAGAACCTCAAGTTTTACCGTGCCTCATTGATATTCGTTAAGCAACATTTGCTCAGACAACGCTTATTGTGAAGTTTTTTTTTCATTGAACGATTGATATTGTTACAATGAAATCAAAGAACATAACTAAATCACAAAAATGTATCTTCAATTGTTTTTTTTCCTCGCGTATTTAGTTTCTAATGCTACGATAGTAACAGCAAGCATGATTTATTTTGTAATCGTTGTGATATGGATTGAGAAGTCAGATTGCTTTAGTCACTGATTGAAAACGCAGACGAATCTGTTTCCCTAAATATGTCAAAATTAAATTATTCTCAAAAGACTTGTAGCGTTCGCGTTAAATTTTAATTTCCTTTTTAAAAACATTTTAAAGCGTAGCACCCAAAGTACACGCGGGGATCAGGATATAAAACCCATTTTGAAAATGCATGACACATGAAACGCGAGTTTACATTAATGTTCGACTTCATTGAATCTACATGAATAATTGATACATATGTTTGTAATCCATTTGACAGGAAGTTGCTATTTAAATAAAAAATATATATAATGGAATTCCACTTGTAGAATAAAGTAAAGATCAAAGTGAATGTGTTCAATGAACTAGGAACTATTCTCATGGGAATTTTTGAACCGATGATGACAAGAAATTTCCTTGACTTGGTCGCAGGGTCGGGGTTCTCTGACTTATCGTCAAATACTCTTGTTTGTTTTGCTGTTTATGATTTGTTTCATGAATGAGCAAACATGATAATTTTCTACCGTTTCCATTTCCATGTTGTTGCAGCAACCTAATACCTAATCCTTACGGAACTTTGGTACTTATCATCATAAGTCATGTTATTCCCATAAAAATCGTCAACACAGAAACCGAGAATGAAACATATGAGTACCACCATGTTGGCTTGTTACATATCATTATTTGCAATTTTCATTTTAGAAAAACCAACATTGATAAATCTTATTTTGTATTTTAATTTGTGATACTCTTTACAATTTTCCACCGTTATAATAATATTGTCTTTGACTGTACTTAAGTCGAACTTCAGTACTTTATGATTATATAGCAATCACTTTAGAGCAGTAATAGGAAAAGTTTCCGTTTTTTGCTCAACAATCCCTACGTTTAATTTTAATCAGATACATGTATTCTTTGGCGTTAATCACTATGCTCGCGCAAAAGGATTTCCTCGGAAAATGAGGCGTTTATTTTTTTGCTGGCTAAGTTCATTTGCAGTTATGTTACAACATGATGAGAAGAAGAGAAAGGATGGGATGTATTATTGTGTCTCATGCGCGCACCTCTTCCTCGTTCCATTTTTTTTTGTCAACAAACTCAGCTTAACGTGCTACTTGCTCTTATCATTAAAGTTTTTTTTTCTGCAAAATGAAATATAAACAAAAATAAATTCTAATATGATTTTATTTTCTCAAGTGATAAGCCCAATTGTGCAGAATACGATTTGTTAAGCGTTTTATAATTTTTTAAGCACTTCATAAAAACATTTTTGCCTGAGCGTTGCACGTTTAGAAAAATACAACAAATGTTCCGACTTACATTCAAGTGGAATAGTGTTGTCATTTTATTGTGTTCGAACGAATAAGGGGACTTTTTTTAAACTTGCAAAAAAGGAAGAAGGGAGGAAAACAGAATGAATTAGAAATGTTTTTCTTGCTCGATGATTAATGACTGCAAATTCAGAATATGTTTGAAGCTATTTTCTTAAATATGTTTTCGAAGGGAAAAACACTCCACTGGTTGGTTCACTCTCAGATTTTACTTTTTAATTGTTAACTGTAAATGTCGTGCATTTATGTAGAAAATTTTCGCAAATTCAAAGGACCAACGCCAGACAAAATACGCAAATTCCATATATTTTTCATTGAAACGTAGAAAAATATAATTGCTTTCTTTAGTTACAAAGCAATGCTTAAACCAACAAGATTTACATTTTAAGCTGGTGACAGCGCTACAGTCACAGAAGTAGAGTTGATTTGTTTCTATGCTTCTTTGTTGAAAATGAGATTTAGCGAAATGGAAATTTTCGGTTTTTACTTTTCAGCAACTTCAATGAATTTTTACGTGTGTAGCGTACGTGCATGTTTAAAATTGAAAATCCTGTTAAAATATAATGTAAACGACAAATGAGCCGTCCGTCATTCTTCAATTCCCCTTTCTTTTGCTTTCAATTGACTGTTTTTTTTAAATATTATTTGATATCAACTCCATTCACGGTCTGAAACTTTAGGGTAATAAAAAATTCCGCGCAACATTTTTCATCAGCATTCATCAACAATATATTTGTTAAATGAATTCACGCCGAGAAAAGTCTCTTGCATGCAATCAGGTGTCAATTACATAAAATGTTGATTTAAATAAGTTTGAATGATGCAAAGACAACTGCAGAAAGTAATTGACATAGGAAGTATGACAAGACATTTGAAAATATCTGATGGTATTTTCCTCACTTCTTCGAGAATAAATGAAGGGAATCTGGTCTGGTCAATATGAAGTCAGAAAATTCGGGTTTGGGAAAATTGAATAAAAGATAAGTTTTTTATTCTCTCACTGGTTTACTGACAGACACTGCTAGACGCATACTAAATAATTTAAAATTGAATCATGATCAGATAAAATGAATGTCCAGAGATGAATTTCACTTCCTCAGACTGGTTCCTGCTAGTCTGGTCTGGTGAAGTTAAACAGGTTCTCCTCACCTCAGACTGTGTATCGCCAAAGCAAATCATTCATCGTCCACATCAACCTTTCCAAACTGTTTTTATGATCTGCGTGATTAATCTGCGGTTGTGGTTTACGACACAACACCAAGTCGCATTGCATTGTTGTCAAGAGAAAAAGGTGCGTTTGAAAAATAAGTGTGTGATATCCGTTCATTCTAGTGCCCCATACACAGTAATAAAAAATAATTGTCCGCATCATAAAGTTAAGTAAGTAGGTATGTTCTTTGTAGAACTGAAAGCGCATTGCATCAGCCGAAACCGGGAAGCACACTCGCTCACAATCAGTCACTCCGCTGACATTTTTTTATGTAGTAAATAAGCCGTTTTAATGGAATATTTTTACGGAATTTTTATGAAAGTGCATCATTGTCCTGCACACGACTATATAGAAAACAATGAAAGCAATTTATATAAAAATATGAAAAAATACACATTCAACTTTCAACAAGCTTTTTTTGTAAATGAAGCGTGTCCCCTCTCATATCATTGAGACGAGACCTGCTACCGACAAACTTGCTCAGAGCTTTGGTGCGTGACCAAGCCAGACAGCTTGGGACCGACCGAGCAGCCCCTTGTAATTATACTTCTTTTCTAAGAAAACAGATTTTCTTAATGGATCTATTCAAAGATTTTACTAACTCAAAACTAATTTTACCCTTTCGTGTAAATCCTATTCCTTGAATGCCGCCTGTTGATTTCTGGGTTCCGGTATTCAATTTTTGAACCGAGTACGTGGGATGTATCACATCAAAAATTTAAACAGCTCGCTTTTGAATATTAGTTCTAATTTGGTCATTGCTCATTGCAGCATAATTGAAAAAACTGTTTTATTGAATTGAATTAATTGCAGAAAATCTTTGTTAATTCAGAATCTATAAGCATCAATTTTTAATTGATTTCCAATTTGATTACTGCGATAAAAAAATTTTCTTATCCATTATGCGGCCAATATAATCTTTTGATACAGGTTTTGACAGCTAAAAGTCTTTTAAACGCGAATACCGGAATAATCTTCCTTGTACTTCCATGGTGTTCTCCATCTAACACCTTTTACCCTTTTCAGGGATTTATAGTAATCCTCATTTTTTATTGCAATATGCACTTGTGTTTCACTTGACTGCTCAAATACAATTCAAATTTCCGTTTAAAAAACCTTTGTCAGTTCGATTTTTTTAACAAAGTCAATATGGGTGGATGGACGCCCTCCTCATCTACCTAAACTTCAGGCATGGTTTTTTAGTTTTTTATTATCGGTTTTTTAATTGTTTGGAAAATATCTTTAAAAAAATTTTCCATTTATTGATATGACATGAGTGCGTGAGACGGCCAGGTCCCTAGTGAGTACCGCGTATGAACCATGGATTTAAGCAGTAGGGGATGGAGACCATATCTATTCTCGCAGGGGCTGATTTTTTTCACCTAATTCCTCTTATTACATGTTTTAAAAAAAGTCAACGTGTACTTTTTATGAACCGTTCGCTTTCTCAAGGACTTAAACAAATCCCCTTAAAATGGCTTAAGAAGGCATTCTTTTAAAAATATGAAAGTATGAGAGGTGTAGGACTGCTTGCTGAACAAATCTCAGAAATTACATGTTTGATGCATGCTGGTGCCAAAATTTTAGTCAATATGTATCTCATCCAGTAAAAGTGGTAGCCCATTTAACGTTATTTTTTTGTTCGTTTGCTTTTCAAATTGTTCGTCAGCTTTTGACAAGACCTTATGATATTTATTCCGTATCATGAACTTGTTTTTTAGACTGACAATTCAATCCCGCTGGTTGACCTAATAAAAAGGCTCAATATGACTGCGTGTCCGGTGTACGTGCATTCAGTCAGACTAGCGGGCATATCAACCATTCAAAGGAGGACTTTTCATATTCATTTTTAAGGATTAGATTATTGTGACCATCTTTCATTTTGTGTAACCTGTCATTGTCATAAAAAAGACTTTAGTTTACTTGCTTATGTGTGTAATTTCTTTCAAATGTCTTTTATCATCATAGGAGTAAAGACAGGAGAAGCAGCCTATTTTCATTTGTGACTTGGTTAAAAGTTTAACAATCAATAAATATTTTACATTAAATTCAGGAATTCGCAATTTTTGGATTTACACAATTTTAAATTTTCAAACACTTTTATGTCAATTTATTGTGATAAGTGACGACAGTTTAGTATCAAATCATTACTTTCACACAAAAAAAAACTGCAACAACATAGTTCATTCATAGAAGGATGGAGGACAAGTTTTGTGAACCTTGAGCTAGAAATTGTTTATTTTTACCAAAGAATTTTGCCGCAAAATTTTATTTGCTTCCAATCGAAAATTTTGTGATAGTTGATTCATTAAGTAAACTACACGACTGCTACATTTGGTAAGTCTATCAATGCTGTTCTCCATAGAGTTTGTAAAATAAGTAATCCTCACATGACTAAGCTATATTTTCATCTCATAAAAATCGAGGTTGGCATGTACTGAATTTCAGTGAGTATTCATATACTGCAATTTAAGGTAGGGATGCACTGCGCGTTACTCTGTTTATCAGTATTTAATTATTTTTTAAATGCCAGATAGAACAAGACTTAACCTGAAATAGAACAATCTAATTTGGAGAAGACGCGAACAACGTTGTGCATGAGTACTTAAGTATTATTATTTTTACATTGTTTTAAATGCATACAGTTTTTGTAAAATGTTTTCTCAAAAAACAACACTTCCTGACCGAAAATTTTTAACAAAAAATGGTATTCATTCATTTGAGGGAGCCACATTTTGCTCTTTCAGGTTAATTACCATTTGATGAATGAATACCTCTTACATTCATTTAAGCTTGGCTTATTGCGGAAGGAGGACACACTTTGCATTTCACAGTTTTCCCCAAAAAAAATCCTCTCAAGCAAGCGCTATTAGATCTTTAATTAATTCAATTGAGATAAAATATAGATTATTGCTATTTTGGATAGTATAGACAATATGTATATAGATAACAAGATGCAAATAACCAAGAAAACAGTTCTTCAAGTTGAAAAGGGCAGTCGCCAAACTTATTCCAACCTTTGACAAAGCCATATACTGTATCATGTAAGATATTTGGCGAATTTTCGAATTGACATCATTGAATTTTCGTGTCGAATTCATCATAAATCAAAAATCATTGTTTCTCCCATACCTTAGAATACTGACTGCATCGGCGTAAAAATTTTTAATTAATTTGATTCCACAATTATTCAGAGCGTCTCTAAGTTCCCCTGTGGCGAGATTCAAGATTCATAATATTCTTTGAGTCTTTCTTATTGCTTACTCACATGCAACAATCTAAGCCAAATAAATGTACTTCATTTAGGTTAAATCTGTATGTACGTACTCCACTCCCCATAATCTTGGCTCTGGCCTGAGTTGAAAAAATTTTATGCTGACGATGAAAGCGAAAATAACGCGTATTTCTCACAAAAATGAAACCGCATCGGGAGTTGCAATAAAGCGTATATTGCGCATCTTTAACTTACTTAATTTAAATTTTTCAAATATGAGAACATATGAGGAGATGGACGTTCGTAAATCTATTCATTCCTTTCAATTTATCTTTTTTGGTAGCGTCGTTTATTCCAACAAATTCTAACGAGTAAAATTTTGAGTTTGTGCAGCGTCTTGCAAATGGCAAAAAAAATCAATCATCCATCAATGATTTTGAAAGCGTGAGTTTATGCAAAATAATATTCTAGCGACAAGCCATTAAAATGGGTATGTTAGGGTTTGTGAGTCAAAAATGCATAAATGCAAACAAGAAGCTAAGTTGAACCTTTGAAACACCGAAAAGCAGAACAATAAAAGACTAAAGAGACTCTCTATGTAATCACTAATAACAACTTTTTAAGCGATTTTCGTTTTCTAGAATGACACAGTGGCTTTTATTATAGATGAATGAAACGAAGGGAACGTCTTCATTCATAGCTTTGCGGGTGCAATTAAAATGTGAATTTTAATTAGCAGTGTTAATAGCCCTGCATTTCTCAAATTACCGCAATTGTATTTTCAAACATGAAATGAACTGCTCGTAAAGATTATAATTTTTTCGACAATTGATTCGTCCCATAACGTGGAAAGCGTAAATCCATGAAACGAGCATGACTTGAAATACCATATTATTTTAGGCCTCATGATTTTCGCACATTTCCTCGTGACATGTGCTTGAATTACTTGTACACGTAAATTCTACGAAGTCCAAGTGTCCCATTTTATAACTCCAGTCCAACAACCATCCCCCCACCCACCCATTCTACATGTATGAAGCCCTTAAATTTCATCTTGCTTAACAAGTCCAATAAAACTGCCTATAAAAATTTGAGATGATTTACAACGTCAATAAGGAAAAGGGATCATGGCGAAGCTCAGCTCAGCTCCCAATTATGAAATCGACTTTAAGGCATGCATGCAGTAATATAAAAACCTTTCTTATTATTATTCTCCTCAAAATACCACATTAAACCAAATCAATTTTTTGTGGTCTTTGGGAAGAGCCCAAGTTTACACAATCATTTTTTATAACGTCAAAACTAACATAATATACAACAGAAAAATTTAGACAAGTTCTCATCATCTCACTGCTGCATAACATAAATAATTATCTGCAGAATATATGATTATTTTGGTACGTGAGTGAATCTTTTTCTGTTAATTTCACTTACTTCATTTCAATCAGATTCTTTGAAACAAAAGCAGTGCTCAGTTTAAGAAAAAGAATTCAACAAACATTTTTGGGAAAGTAATAATATTGATTTTGATTGGCTCTCTGGTGTGCAAGAATTTCATAATACTTCAACTTTAATTAAGACAGTGCCATGTGTCTTGATCATATAATAATCATTAAATAATTATCAGATTATTGCACGAAATCAGAAGGGTGAATCTTCTACTGTGTCAAAAAAAATATTATCTTAAACAACAATAATGACGCCCCTACTCGTATTCTACTACTAAAAGAAGGCGTTGTTGTAAACACAATGAGCAGCAATTATTAATTATGATTTCGTAACTTAAGCTCAGCTACTAATTAAAAGGATGAGTGGTCACTCAACAATAGAGAAATCGAGTGTGAGTCTTAATCTAATTGCTTTTCTTTGTTTTTGTGTGATTACAGGTGTCACTGAAATTATAATCATCTCTAACGATCCCACAAGAATAAGAAACGGTTTGAGGAGGCAAGATCAGAAGAACAAGCCCATTGCAAAGGACTTATATGTTTCTTACATATATTATGATCTCTTAAGAGGAAGGGTATCCTCGTGACGTTAATAATAATTGTGGCCCTTCATTAGAAAAATCTTTTGACAAGGTTTTATTTAACTCTCTCGAGTGAACTACAGTTTACTTTTTAAATAAAAAAGAGAAATAGTGAGAAAGTACAATTAAAAGCGTAAATTTGTCAGCTAGAGACCAACAATTAGAATTAAATTTGTGATGTCAAATTATAGTTTTGTAGGACTTAGAGAATAGTAATCGTTAAAAAGAAAATGAGAGAAATTTTGAGTAGGGTTGAATAAGAATCTATTCGGTGTAGTGCTATGATCTCAATGCCATGGCTTTGAATTTCGTAAAGTTCTAAAGTTCTCTGTTTTGGTAGAAAATGACTTTAAAGCTAAAAAGTCGTAAAGCTGGTGAACAGCGCTAACTCAAGACCTTCTTCTCTGTCATCTTACAATTTTGATGCTACACTTTACCCAAAAGTCAGTCAAGTTTCATCTCGTGGGAGTTTCTTATGACAAGGGTTTCTAAAGAAAAGGAAAACAATTGCATTAAGCTGAAAGGGCAAAGCTAACACATGCCATTTGAAAGCTGCTCGTTGTGGCCTTTTATTCAAAGACAAGAAGCTGCGAGGGGTTGAACAAAACATCTTAATTAAATCGAGGACGCCAAAAAGTTTTAAAAAAATTTTTTGAAGATGATGCGGATGAGGAGCTCAAAAACCATGTGGAGCACTGGCACCATCACTGTCATTATAATCTACATGATGTCTACATGGAATGAGGTTACAGGCCATGGCAGATTAATCGAGCCACCGTCACGATCTTCTATGTGGAGGTAAGTTTAAAATAAATCTGATTTAATTACAAGCGCTTAAAATACTCCTCTTCCCAGCTTTGTCTTAAACGTTAAACATTTTTGTTGCAAAGTGCGTTGTAATCATAATCACAATTAAAATTTGCCATGATGCTTGTTTTAACCGTAGTAGAATGTAGTAAGTTCACAGCTTTACGCCATCAAAATTAAGTTGAAGATGATATAGAATACACACGTTTTTTGCAACTTCCAAAACGATTACAAAAGAATTGTAAAGAAAAAAATTCAGATGTAAAGTTTAAGCGAAGCGAGGTCACGTTCACGTCTTAAATTTAGGATTTTTTATGCATAAAGGAACTTAATGGTTTACATGAAATTTTTGTAATATCATTAACATCAGAATCATCATCATCATCGTAGAATGAGTTAAGAAAGTCTGATTATATGCCTAAATATTGGTGATTGTATTATCTCAGAACTCTCATTCCCATAGTCTCATTGAAGAGCAATGGAAATTGTTGAAGGAAAGCTTGATATGAATATGTAAAAATATGTACATGGTGAAGATGATCATGACGTGAATGCCTACAACTGTAATAGTAATAATAATCTTATCGTAATCATAATCATTGTGGCAAAAAAAGCGATGCATTTCTTTAAGGGAACGATGTAATGCTTGATGCCAAAACTGCGAGAGCGAAGGAGAGGATGCAAGTGAGCATCCTGACTTTCCATTCATATGTATGCAAATGAAAAGATTATTTAGTTAAGAATGTAAGCATGAAAAATTTGCCATTTTTTTAGAAAGGGATGTTCAAACGAAGATGAAGAAGAGATCATCTTTAAATTAAAGTCAAGACACAATCGAGAGTACATAAAGGGTTTCATCTTGCTCTATTTATTACTGACATATGGAAATCCTTTAAAGTTTACCAACTTCACTTCAAATTATCATGATCATGAGTTATGAGAAACCCTAGTCTAGGCCTAACCAATGAAGTATCAACGATATTTACTTGTACATAATTTCATTCAAGCACGTCTGGAAGATCAGGATCATGGAAGAACAGAAATGTTTCAAGTTTGAATGAGTTGCAGATTGAGAAAGTAGTAATGACTGTAATCAGAGCAAATTCGAAAATAGGTATAAAAAATATTTTCAATATGACCTAAAAATATTGATTAGATTGACATCCATTGCAAAAATTCTACTTTGTTGCGATCTCATTTAAATTGACACGTATTTGGTGTCAACAATTAGATGAAGCAGCAAACTTAAACGAAACTAAATTTGACTAAATAGATAACTGTAGACTAAAAATGTACATGTCACGTGTTTCTTATTGAGTTTAGCAAGTTTCAACCTCATCGTTTTCAAGTTACTCATTCGTCATGCACGTAGTCATCATTACCATTACCACCATTCAGTTCTGAATGCTTGGGCCAATTTTTATTAGAATTGACACTGAAACCAAAGAAAGAATTCAAGGAAAAATAGCGCAGATCTTGCTAGTATCTTCATCAATGACAAAAATTTTATGTAGATTCTAAAGCATTACCTTCATTCAACCTTTTTTGGCTAATCTCACTAAACAAAAACAATACTTGTGAAAATTAACCTAATAAATCCCACTTACGATTTCGTTTTTGAAAAGTTTGTGAGAATCTAGAGTTTAGAATTTAAGTCGTTACACTGAATTGTCAGTGAAGGCAAAGTCGCTTTTAAAAAAATCCTTTATTCTACCACAGAACAATACTGGTGAGTAAAGTCAACTCTAATCATTGTTCCACTCCATTGTTTTCCTATTCAGTGTACAGTCATTAACATAATTTCATGAATTTTCTAAAAGAAACATAATGTATCATGTGCAGAAATGCATGAAAACTGCAGGTGCAACATGTGCATGACTCTCTTAACATTTTTGGCGTATTCTTCGGCTCCTCTTTATTCGTTTTATCTGTAATTGTACAAGAAATGCATTTAGGAAAATTACACTGTGAATAAATTTAGAACTACCTATACAATGCATAAGTACTTCTACTTTCTGTATTGCTTTACAATAGATAACCTTTAATGCGTTTATAAAAAAAGGATTCGCTGTTGCTATACTATTCATGATTCATGACGATGATGATGATACGGACTCAAATGAGGAGGCTAGAGAGTAAGAGCTAAAAGTAGAGTAACTTTGGTATGCAACGCGCGTGAAGCATTTTGCAGTCAATAAATTTACATCGCTTGGTTTTTAGTTGCCAGTTTACGAATGCATTTCAAAGGAAGCAACGCCTAAATGTTCTTGAATTTTTTTTCTGTTCCACGCGTTTACCTTAAGCAAACGACCCGTGATGCAGTGAATGCAGAATCAAAACTTTCATGCTCGCAAATTACTCAAACTTATGTAGGCATATGTGATCTTAAATTGATTAGTTCTTATTACGTTTTTGCATAATATCAAAATTATATCTGATGTCAAATACATTTTTAAAAATGTAGCATCATATCTAATCTCTTGTTTACTTTGTAGCAGGGAAAGAAATTTTAAAACAATTTAATGATCATGGGTGTCATTGTACAATATACAAATAAATAAGAAGGAAGTCCCGTTATTATCGCATTCAATGCCATACATTTATATATAATCGTTTTTAAAGTGGCCAGATAAATGTATGTAATTGGCATTATCCTTCCTAGTCACCCAAAACAACTAACGACATGGTCTCATCCTTCACAAAAATACTAACAATACATTATCACGTCGATCTTATAACTGTTTTATATATTTTTTATATTTAACGGAATTCGTTTGTTGCAGTAAATAGATATGCAAAATTCAAAAAAAAATATGTGTTTGTATTGAATAATGCAAAAGATAATTCTCACAGCATGTCAAATTCTGCACATTGTTTGATGAAAAGGATGTGTGACATACCGATAACAACTGACTTCCGAACTTTCTCCAAAAAATTATATGATTCAATTCAATTGAAATGTGTACAAAAATATTTACCTTATTTCCTGTTTTCAGTTTTTTTTTTTTCCAAAAGAACTCGGCGTGCCAACTTGGTTTAAAAGAAGCGCAAATTCGTACGACGTTTTAAAAATATTTACTAATAATTGCTTTGAATGACGCATACATACGATCTCTACTAACAACCAGCACGACAATTGAAAAAAAATTAAGCATTTTTTTTACTGTAATCGAAAAAATAATTGCTTCAGACACAAACTACGACAGTTTGAAGAATCTCAAGAAGTGAACACCTATTTGTATTGAGCTTACATGATTTCATTTCGCAATCTAAAATTTCTTTACTTACCTTCTCAAATACTGTTGTTAAAATCAGCAAAATCAAAATATTACGCTTGAAAATCTTAAATGGCACTATGTAATGCACGTACTTCATTAAGTATTTTTGCTGTTGAAGTGCCCATGTACTTTTGACTTTTGATGGTGTCATTTACTAATTAGCATAAATGTCAAGCTCAATTAGTGAAACGGAGAGAGGCCCATGTCAGCAATCAAAGCATTTGCATTTTTCTATCCATTATAACATCCTGAGTACTCATTGTCAGTCGAGTCTGATTCCTGCTAGGTTCACCCAATGCACGTTTTATAGTTAGGCGTCTCCAAAAAACAACGGCCACGGTAATTACGACACCTGCAATTTCTCATACACATAAACCACCTGCATTTGAATTGAATTGAAAGTGAAGACAAACATAAACCCATGGATAAGATCAAAATTTTCTTGGCATTTACATTCTATCACATGAATAGAGACATGCAAGCATACTTAAGGCAGCTTATAAGTAAAAAATTAGAATTTTGAATCAGTTTTTGTTGTAATGCCATTCAATTTCGCGTAATGACTCTTTTATTGGCCTTCATTGGCATTTTAAACTGAAAAGGAAAGTGAAACGCCTGTAAAATTGTTCCCAGCAATGTACAAATGTAAAATTGTATGCACAAGACCTTTTATCATTAATGTTTGGTGTGGCATTGCTGTGTAAAATAGTAAAAATTGAAATTGTTTACATTAGCGGCGCAACGCGAATGAGCAAAGCGAAACAGGAAGTTGCGTTCTGATTTTGCTGTACGTCACTGTTCAAATTTGATATGAGTCCTAGATAAGATACGCACAACACTTGTTAATTGTTGCGAACGTAGAATTGGCAATGTTCGGTTTGTTTTGTGTTTCCAGATACCTATACAACGCCGCACTTTTATAAAAGGTTGCATAAGGTCGTTGATGTTGAATTTGCGTTCAAGTATTTTTATTCCTATCCTCGGGCTATGAACGCACTTTAATTGGCAGTTTTAAACTTATCTGAGCAAGAGCAGTAGCCAAATTAGATCACTACTGATTTATAGATAAATCAACTAACTGAATTTCAACGCATTACCTAAGCCAAAATCTTTTTTATTAATAAATAAATCAAATGAATGATAGAAATACTTTATTTCCTTCATCACCTACTTCAAAGTTAGCAAATAATTAACTTCAGTTCTAATTATCATGAAGGACTTAGCTTTACTATCTGATCATCAGATCTTGCTGTGTAAATGACATGATTAACAAAGGTAAAAAAAAAGTGAATGTAATGATCCTCAGCGATCATGATGATGTAGTACAAGATGAACACAGCAACATAACTTCCATTACATACGTGCATTTTGCTGTGTAACTGTAACTTCATGAGCGATATTATGACCATTGCCGAATTGTCCCATTTCCCACATCGCACAAGCGAGTTTCGAAATCACGGCATTGTGCCTTGTTCAGTCAGAAATATTGCGTAGTGTAAAGTTTAGTTGCTACTTTAGTTTTTTATTTGCTTTGCAATTGCAATTGCCATCGTCATTACTTTATTGATCATGGTGATATTGTACATTTAAAATGGGTAAAATAATCGTGGCGTTAGAAATGAAGAATTGTTGGTGGGCGATTATCATGGTGATGTTAGCAAATGCTTCTGCTTGTGTCGTGATGACATTTGTTACAAAACCGCTGTGACCGTGCTTAATCTACGAAATATAAAAGGATTTTTTATACAATGCTAAATTAAATATTAACAATGTGATATTTTCAGATATGGTTTTAATACGACGGCAAATTACAATGACCATGAACTGTACTGCGGTGGGTTCGCAAGGCAACACCAGAAAAATGGTGGGAAGTGTGGCGTTTGTGGGGATCCTGTAAGTTATCTTGTAAAATAAGGTTTTTATTTTTATTTATAACGAATTTCAAGTACACATGGGTTAATTCAATTATTTTAAATTTATTTCATAGTGGGATGGACCGAAACCTAATGAAGCTGGTGGCACTTATGCACAGGTATTGATTGATATTTTAAGGCGAATAATTTTAAAAATAGAATTTAAAGCTTATTTTGAGACTGATTTTATTTTCTTTCGTATTTTCAGGGCATAATTGTTCGAAAATATCGACAAAATTCAATTATTCGAATTAAAGTGGAACTGACAGCAAATCACAAGGGATACTTTGAATTCCGCATGTGCCCAAATAACAATCCAAAGAAGGTTGTGAGTCAAAAATGTCTGGACAGATATATATTAAAGCAGGCTAATGGAGAAGGACCGAGGTAGGTTTTTTTTTACAAAATACGCAGTCCTCTTGTGGCGAAAAAAATTGAGATAAAATTAAATTGTATTAACCCCCCGTTCCATGACAATTGCAGGTATTTCCCGGGTGAAGGGACAAAAGTATTCGAATCCAGATACTTGTTACCCAAGGATTTAACCTGTACGCAATGCGTGCTACAATGGAGATATATAGCGGCGAATAGCTGGGGAGGCCCTTGCCCAGATGGTAGCAGAGAAGGCCTTGGATGTGGCCCACAGGAAGAATTTAGAGCGTGCTCGGATGTGGCCGTCTTCGATGATAAGGGCTACGCTTCTGCAGAAGAATCAGAAGATGTCATCGATAAGGATGAGGAGGATAACGTTGTCGATATCGGTAAGTCCACGTTACATGTTCTCAAACAAACCTATGTTTCAAGGGTTTTTGTCCCGCTGGTTACACATTTGCAATGACTCTGATTATTTTTTTTCAGACAAACTCGAAGGAGACAAAGCATCAACAGAGATCTCAACTGATGGAACTACAGAACGACCAGAGCCCTCAGTATGGCCGTTCATCATGGCATTCATTGCTCTTATGTTCGCTGCTCTGGGATTCGGTTCTCTACTTGGCTGGTTCTACAGAAAAGAAATTCTCCAATTTTTCAACGACACTGTAAACCGAGCAAGGAAGAAATTTGGCGGAGTTGATGGATTCGGTGGACAATCGAATGGTCCACCTGTGCCTCCTCCACGACATAAAAAGTTTCATACTATAAACCAAACGAACGGCAAAAGCGAAAAGAGGCATATTACCCCTGATGTGATATCTCAACCTATGCACGTCACCATAAATGGTCTGGCTGTGTAAACGTCAGTCAATTATAGTTTAATTTTTACATGCAAATTAATATACTCGGAAAAATATACATTCGATAAACAATAGAGAGAACGATATTGGTAGCACTTACCGAAAAAAATGAAAATTGATTAAAATAACCGGAAATGTATTGTTATAATATAAATTGTATTGTAGAGTTGCCGCCTGTTTAATTTTTTATACCGGACTGAATAGTGTGTAATTTATAGAATTTTTGTTATTCATTTTAACACGTGTGACAATTTCTCAATGGATGCTTTATTTTAATTCGCACAGCCATCTTTAAAATGTTAATGAGCGTGTGCGTGGACTGTGCGAATTACTGTGAATTTGAAAACCCTGTTGTCTTACATGTACAAACAAATGTAAGTTTATACGTGCATGAATGAATCATCTATATTATATGTACTTATAAAACTACGAAATTCATATTATGTTATTGTATCATTTTCAACACAATTTTCTGTAAATATTCCATTAGTTAAGCATGATGCCTTGTTGTAAGTATACCTACTTTTGTATTATTGAAAAAATATACTTCATTTTAAAATGAAATTAAAAACACAAGCTTCGAATATGTAAAATATTGATGCTAATTATTCAAGTTAATTCAATTACATTTGGTAGACGCAACATAACATACATTTCAAATGCAAAAAAAAAAACAATCAAATTATTGTCGCAAGTCATGCTTACATGCTCGTAGAACAGTTCATGTGAGCAACTGCCGAATACACCCCTTTGATTTTTGCTTGAAGAGTGGAAATTTAATAGTTTCCACTGTGCAAAGAAACAATGCTCCTAAAGTTTTTATATGCAAAGGGGGTTGACTTTTTCCAGTAGCGTTATAGAACCACCAAAAGACTACTCTGCTTTTGTTTAACATGCTATTTGTGGCTGTTCCTGGATCCTGGAGACGATTCTTTGCTGGAGAAACCGCGATCAAAACGGATCGATAAATGTGCATATACAAATGTTTACTGGACAGACATATGGATGTGAGAGCGTGTGAAGATGGCAGTCGTAATATAGGGAAAACAGCATTTTAACTAAGAAAAAAGTGGTGTTGACGTCCATGACATTACTTCCACGCCTTTTGTATATATTTTGAAAACGAATTTATTAAACAAATTGAAGTGCTTGTAAAATTGTCGGATACTCATAAAATCTTGTGTTCAAGTCTTCAACTGCATCATTAAATGGGAAAGACTTTGGGAAAATGTAAGAAAAAGGATTTTTTCTTTCTTCTATGTATGTAGTAGCATTTGGAGGCACTGCAAGGCAATAAAAATATTTCCGCTATAAGTTGAACCACTAATTTGTAGTTTAATATATAGTATTTGAGCTATCGCGTGAGCTAAAAATTCCTTTTTCGTCTGCTTAATAAACAAATCATGTCATGTCAATCTTCATCACATCAGATTTAACAAGGTATGTATGTGATCATTATACTTACAGAAAAGCACCTGGATCACACTTCAGCCTTTAACAAACGACTTACTATATCACTGCCTACTACAACCATTACAAAGTACAATATTTGTGCACATCGGGTACCTGTGCGAACCTTCACTCTTCACTCACGCTCAAACTGTCGGCTCTAAACGAAAACTACATACTAATTCAAAATTCAAGCATGAAATCTGGACTCAAATCTGAATCAAGGTTTCCCCCAGTTCATCATAATTTTGGGTGATAATATTGGAACTTTTCAACAATAATAATAACAATATTGTAAAGCAAGACTAAGACCAATGAGCGTAAACCAAACGTAAGCTGCGGGCTGAAATCGATGCCGCAATAATTTGGTCTGGACCGAATCTGAAATAAATGGTTGTATATTAATTGCTCAAGGACGATATGTCTAGCATTGGTAAGGAAACAAATTTAATTTTTATACTCTATCCATGTCCTAGAGTCGAAGATAAGGATTGGGGCAGATTATAGATTTAGTAAATGAAAACCGGGTTCGTGTTTGCGATTTTAGGGATAGGGAAGTCTTTGATTCTGGTGTAGGTTAACTGAAAATTGCTTTCAAACATATAGCAAAATCCAGCATAAATGGCTTCTTAACAATCATTAACGACACTTACTAATAGCACCGGCACATGTTCATGCAGCGTGAACTGTTTTTTGCATTTGAATAATATGCAAATACTGGGACTGCATCTCACGTTCCGTTATATATAAGTAGGCATATCAAGTGAAAGCGAGTGTGATATATTAAGGCTTTCTTGACTCTTAGAAATGGTGGCGTACTCTTAGAAATGGGGAAATAGCTATAAGTACACTTCTTGAAGTTTTGTCATATATAAAGTTTATCTAAAAGAAATGAAATAATGTCACTCACGAAGATGAAACGGTAACTGTGAAAACTCGTTTCACTCATTTTTGACTTGTATAAAAAATACGGTATGAACGAAACTATTTAGATATCCAACATCATTTCGTGTCACCTTGACTTCAACAGCGTTTCCATATAAACCTAAAATGAGGGATTCCATTCCATCATAACTTTGAAAACAAACTTTGCATTGTAGTTTCTTCTGCATTTATGTGAAACATAATAGCGCGGTTTGCTAATAAGGAGGAATAAATTAACAAACTTGTTCAAAATTTGTATGATTTCCATTTTCCAAAAATGGCATTCAAGGCTCCTCCTTTTCGAATAGATTTTTCCAGACGAAAAATACAATTTATCAATAAATGTATATATCTATTGCATGCATATTCGTTACATGAACCACAGAAACGCATAAATACGAGTAAAGCCTGCAAGACATTTTTATTCGGTACTTTTGACTTTTTGGCAAAGACTTTTATTCAAGTCATTGTCAATTCATTAAAAACAAATTTTACAAGAGTATGCACATGTGGCGAAATTTATCATCAAAAGATCCATGTATTCAGTCATATTTCCGAGTGCGCATGCAGGGGATGATTTGGTGTCTGTGCTTGCAATTTGATTTATGTTCGCAAGTTGAAACCCCATAATAATAAGCGCAGCGTTAGTTTCTTCCTCACCGCTGTATATGGATAAGTTGAAATTGAAAAGTCAATTAGAAGAAAAATATCTTTCGCTCCTGCCCACCACTCCGCCACTTCACTCTATTATTATTGCACCTATTAAAGAAATATGAATGAATGCCACGGTCATTCTTCTCTGTTCTCTCACATCCGTATTTTAGGAACACGCCTCTTTAAAGCGTTCTCCGAAGGCATGATACCCCCATGTACATAATATCAAATGAATGCATGAATGGATTTTCTTTCCTTTCATGAAATAAGTCGGCCCATTTCCATTCCCATTTGGCCTTCTAAAAAAATTAGCTCAGCTCTGCAAAAACTCCCTCATCAATATTAACAATAATAATTTCAACTCGAGTTATAATAGTGATGTTCATGCTTATATAATACAAATGCTGAGCTGTAACATAAATAAACTTGTTTTTAATGGAGCAAAACATGCGTATTGTGTGGAGTTAACCTCCCGAGATTTATTTGCTCAAACAACACCCTGTCTCGTTGAAAGCGATATAAAAACGCACTTGATGTCCCGCGTGGTATTATTGGAGGAATGAACGAACTTTTGATAGCAATCTGATCGGGACAGACACCACGACCATCACCGCCACTACTCACTGCTGAACTCTCTGAAATGTTACGTAAGAAAGAAAAATCGCTTCGTGTGTTTACTCATTTTTTTTTGTTTCGAAGCAGACACAAAGAGCAGCACTCAAACATTTCAGTTCACTACCCTTCTCTTTCCATTTAAGGTTTTTTGCATAATAAAAAATACTTTAGTTGAGATTCATGCTGACAGGGACTGGGAGATACACAAATGATTTTTGTTCTATAGTTGTTGTTCCTCTTAATAACGCGTCGAGTCAGTGAATTTTCCCCTGGTGACGTATGAAATTAGACAAAGCGAAAATGATTAAGATTATGACACAATTCTCATCCGATTCTACTGCATCGCTACGATTATAGTTACTAAAGTGTAAAACAAACTCCAATGATATTAAATGTCAATACTTGACATTTAGATTTTTTCTCTATTCTCTTCTGTTAAATGTCTATTTGGATGAAAGAACGAGACGAGACCAAGACCGCATCATCGTCATCATCATCTTCTCAAATTTTCATTGCGCGCATTGTTGTTACAATAGCGACGGCTTTTGTTGATCAGCATCAGCGTTCCTTTACGTGAATTTTCCCTCAAGAAGAGGCGTATGATTCCTATTCATTTTTGTGATATTTTTTTTTCTGCTTAAACCAAACCACTATTAGATCCCCACTCCTCAGAGCTATTTTTGCCCGGTTTGGTAAAATCAAATGAGTGTTTCGTTAAAGTGCAGAGGAGGATCAGTGCGGTGTTCATTAAAATAACCTCAACGCAGATTATTTCCTTCAATCTTCGGGAAAATAAAACACGGAACTTGGGAAAATAACGACGGAAAACTCCCAAGGAACACAGGGAACCGTCCCATAGCCGTTGAGAAATAAAAAAGCGAGCGCCTATGCATTATTTATTATGCGGTATATGTGCGTATGCACTTACAACGTACTATAGATTTGTGGAGATGAGGAGAAGCACTCACTTCTTTAGCTACTAGCCCTTTTAGACTTTTAACCAGGGAGCGTGTTTTTTTTTTTTTTTGCATGAAGTAATGAAGGTAAAAGTTGCATAGTCGAAAGGGAAAAGACGGAAAGAAGAATGATTTTCATTCTCGATTTCTTTCCCGTCAGTCATACTTTAGCAGTCATGACACAAACAACATATTCTGAAGTGGTGTGTTGTGACGTGCTTCTCTAGTCGCAGCCGGAACGGTGAAGGAAAAAAATCAAGCTTTCATTTGATTACACGAATTTACAATCTTTATTTCTTTTGGCTGCTGAAAAGTATGACAAGAAATGAAAATCTGGAATTCTACAAGTTTATTTTGTAATTTTGCTCTAATTTATGATTGCTAAATTTGAGTGGAGCAAGCAGAAAAAGGAGAAGGAAAGCATGTATTCTCCTTACTATTCAAAAAGTGTAAAACCAACAACATCTCAGGGAAATGTTGACAGGCCAACAACCCTAAATTTAGGGGGCACAGGTGCCACAGGTTCCGGTATTATAAGTGGTGTGGGTGCTAGTGCTAGCAGTAATGCGACCGTCACGGGCGGTGGTGGTGGTGCGGGTACCTCTGGGATAATGCCAAACAAACCGTTACGATACACCCCAGTGTTACCGATCACCCAGCACTCTTCTGCAAATCCTGCATCCAAACCATCATCGTATTCGAGTTTATCGTCAGGACCGTATGCATCTTACAGTCAGAGGTCACAGCATTTACATCAACCACAGCAATCGCAATTGTCTCAGCATCAGCATCAACATAGTTTGGCACATGGTCCTTCATCAGACGTTATAACAGTTCCACCAAAGAGCGGTATTTCTGCAAGTAGCTTAGCATATGAGAGACCTACGGGTCCTCAGACTCATGGCACACACCACCAGTATTATATGCAGCCTGTAGGACTTCGAGTAGGTCAACAGCCCCAGTCGCAAACTTCAGGGAGCAATATCATAGGTTCCATAAGTAAAAGTACTCAGAACTTAATCGAGTCTATTCCTGATGTTTTTTGTCTCTCGTGCCCTCCTGCTGAGTTCAAATTCTCTGAAGCTTATCGTGCTAAAACTTTACCCCGTACAGGGAAAGAGGTAATGCAATCTTCCAATCAAATTTTATCCTTCCTTCTTTAAAGTGTGTCATTCGGTCTTGTTTTTTTCACAATTCTTAAAAAAAAAACATTTTTCCTTGCTGTCAAGAATGAGCGTCTCATCGGGTTTGCCACGCTCCCGGAGCAGGTGCATAGGAAATCTGTAAAGAAAGGCTTTGACTTTACTTTGATGGCCATTGGTGAGTCTGGACTTGGGAAGTCAACCTTAATTAATAGTCTTTTCCTCGCGGACTTCTATCAGGACAGGAAAATCCCACCGGTGACGGGTAAGTATATAGGTAGTAAAACTACTTTGATAAGTAATGTGCAAAAAAAAGTTTAGGCACAAATAATGATCATCATATCATATTTTAGGAATTCGTGGAATCATTCTTCAACTTCAAAGAAGTTGAAAGCTTTGCAAACTTGATTTCATTAATGTTTGTTTATTTTTAGAATTTAATATTACACAAATAAGGGAATTTGTTGGATATTCCCTTAAGATATTCATTCTCACGAACACGATATTTTTAGGGAGAAAAAGAAACTTTTCATCAAGCATGAAGCATGACGTATATGAAAATTGTTAGCTTCCTGTTACCGACTTCAACTTCTTTTATGTACACGCAGAAAAAATGAAAAGGACCACAACGATACAGAAGCATACGATAGAAATCGAGGAACGTGGAGTAAAACTAAGGCTCACAGTGATCGATACTCCAGGTAAGGAGCAAGTTCTAATTTACCTAATCATTAGGCTACCTTTTTTTGCTCCTTTTCATCTCCGAAGAAGAGGTAAATAAATGTATTTGTACATATTACTTGTGGGTATGCATGCATATCGGCGTGTCCTTGCTTGTCTAAAGTTAGCATTGATATTGATATGCAAGTTCTTATTTTTTCATGAACACACGTTCTCTTTTTCTTTCCTATCAATTCTTTTCTTGGATTGCTACTTAGATTATATTTCGATGATTCTACTTTCTCAGTCTTAAACTCGCAGTTATTTTGTTCGGGGAAATGGGTACAAGCAAGTGAAAGTTAATTACCATAATAAAAACATTAATTGTGAGAGCGTAGCGACTTGGCTAATGTAACGCTATTTACACAGCTTTCACCCATTAGATTTGAATCCGATGGGAACGAAAGGACGGAATGGTTAACGCAGCAAGTGTAGGTAATTCAATGATTTATTCTAGATTTTTTATTCGACAAAAAAATATGTAGGTTTTGGAGACGCGATAAACTGTGAGGAAAGTTGGAGAGCATGCACGGAATACATTGATGAACAATTTCAGCAATACTTTCTCGCCGAGAGTGGCCTGAATCGGAGGCACATTCAGGATACACGTGTTCACTGCTGCCTTTATTTCGTTCCCCCATACGGCCATGGGTAAGAAAATAACATGTGGACATAAAATTATTTTTCTTCACTGAAACGTACGTATACATATTTGGACTTGTCTACTTTTTCCTTTCCTGTGTGATGTGAAGTGAAAACATTTTCATTTTGGGACTGTGTAGTAACATGAGAAATATTACACTTTGGGGCAGGTTGAGACCACTGGATATTGAAGCCCTCAAGTGTTTACAGACTCGTGTAAATGTCATTCCCATCATTGCCAAAGCAGATACATTGACACCAACTGAGGTTCGCAAGTTGAAGGATCAAATTCTGGAAGATCTGAGGGTGAATCAGATTCAGGTATGTATCATGCGATTGTGAAATGAGATTTGGAATTAGTCCTAAGATTTCTAAGAGAAACTTAATTCCCTCGTGCATAATGGTAACTGATGGGCTTCTTCTCATTACGCAGATATATCAGTTTCCTGAATGTGATGAAGAGGAGGATGATGAGTTCAAGAAACAAGACAGGGAACTGAAAGCTGCCATTCCATTCGCTGTTGCTTCCAGTGACACCTTCGTTGAAGTAGCAGGGAAGAAGTTGAGGGGACGGGTGTATCCCTGGGGAATTGTAGAAGGTCAGTATGTGGTACATACTTATGTCTTCCCAAATTATTTTCTTGTAAAACGTCTTTAGTGAAAAAAGCTGGGATAGGTGAAGCGTTTAGAAAAGGGTTATATCATGAAATGAATTAATTACTAACACACTTTCTCGCATTTTCTAATTTGTGTAATTTCTAATTCATTCATAAAAATTCCTTTTAGTTGAGAACCCTAATCACAGCGACTTTGGGAAACTCAGGACAATGCTCATACAGTCTCACATGCATGATCTCAAGGAAACCACTCAGGATCTTCATTACGAAAATTTTAGAGCAAAAACGATTTCCATGTCGCAAAGTGCCAGTCGAGAAAGGAGTAAGTTGAAACGAGATTCTTCCGCTGATTCACCACAGGATATTCTACAGCAGAAAGAAGCTGAGGTAAAAATCCAAAGTTTGCTAGAAATGTAAAGTAAATTGTAAATCGGGATTTAATAATGTAAGTCTTGTTTGAAATATAGATCAAAAGGATGCAGCAAATGATTTCCAAAATGGAGGCAAAGTTGAAAGCCGCTGGTAAGGGCACGACTGAGACTGTCATTGATTTATAAAACATGTCCCGATTTTATTATGTGGCCATGAATGTCTCGTGCCAACACAAATCTGAAAGCTGAACTTACCCACAAGTCAAATAAGGCACTGTTAAAACTTCGAATGCCAAGTTCAAGGGACTCTAAATTTTAAAAACTGATTTCATTTAGACTTAGACCATACTAATTTCACACGGGTAAAGGAGAAGTCACAAATCCAAACTCACCTAGTTTATATTCCATGAAGCCTAATTAAAACACAGGATAAGTTTAGCATTCTCAAATCGGTCTATGATGAAAAAAGGCTTTAATCCTTTACTTTCGGATAGTGCCAGCCTACCAAAGGATAATAATTTAATTTTAGATGTACCACTTAACAAGGATAACCTAATCAGCCTACTTCAAAAGTACAATGCAACTGTTTTAAAACTTTTAAAATGTAATCAAGGCCTGAATAGACTATAGATTAGTGCTTTGTCCATTGCAGCTGCAATCACGGCACGACTTGTTAAATAATTTTAAGATTAGAATTACCTATAGATGTACTATACGATGTAGTCGTCACAACAGCTACACTGTTAACCGCTAACAGCTCTAAAACCCAGCAAAATTTTAAAATGTTAAGGTGCAGCTATGAGTTAAATCTTACTTATGTGCATGAGATCGAAGCCTCCCCAAAATCATTGCAATTCAAGAGGACTCAATTGTTGAATTCGGTTTCCGGTTTGGCTGGATTACCCCCTCGCATGTTCAAAGAATTATGTAATTTAAATCTTCCGTAAACACGAGATGGGTACGTGTGCATAAAAACACATTACACACCAAATACTTTGGCGTACAAAACTGGTAAATGATGAATACAATTCACAGCTTTTGTGCACAAACAAGCACGTTTATAACCTGTGTGATTTACTTATTTTAGCAATAATATGACCTGTAGAATGATGCATGATGTTAGCAAAATAGCTTTGTTACTTTCAACTCAAAAAGCTCCTATTTCATATCTCATCCTTTAGTATGAGATGATTGAAGCCACAACTGTCCCGGCAAATTGATTCATTGAAAAGCCTTTTGTATATCAATAGCACCCTAATATAATTGATTTCGGTTACATCCTGGATGAATGTGAAATGCAAGAGAATACTTGAATAAATTTAAAAAATTCACAATAATAAACGCACTGACAATAAAAGGTAAATACTGTTTTTTTAATATAAAACTTTTCGCAGCTTTTCATGATAACAAATTAAAATCTTTGTAAAACACGCTTTAAGTGGTCCTTTAAGAAGTAAGTAAGCCTATCCACTACTACTACGCCTGGGCTGCATAGTTTGACACATAAATTGCGCTCTTTACGTATCTCTAGTTGAGTGAAAGTACTTCGTTTCAGATCGATAAAAAATAGTCAGATCTCCAAAAAAAATCTTTGACGTTCCCATTAAAAAATCTCTACAGCTATTAAAATACAGTTTGCTTCATGGAACTTTCGGCTTCTAGAAGACAAGAATATTGTGTACAGAAAAGATTTTTTAATCTACGGCAATATTTTCTTCTTAATACGAACATGTCCATCAATCCTCAGATCGTTCGACACATTCGTCCCCCCTTAGGACAGGAGGGAAATTTTCCAGAGTTTGAACTTGATGACTTTGGAATATTCTGGTTGTGGTCGGAACGGCCATCTCCAGACCTCGCAGTGTTCATTTGGTCATTACCACTGCCAGACCTTGTGCTAGATGACACATTCCCATTTTCGTTCTTACGTCTCTGCATGGCTAAAATTCTAGGATGTACCGCATCCGTACAAGTTCTGCTTTGACGGTTACGATCCTCCATCGAAACACCAGAAAAATGACCCGACCGACCGGTCAAGTCAACGAGTTGTTTATTTTTAGTACAGCAAATTGAATGTAGTAAAGCGTCTCGTTCCCGATCGGATCTTCTTCAATCCCGGTGTCAAGAACGAAGGATCCTATTTCGACCACTGCAATTTCAACCCAAAAACAAGCAACAATTTAGTAATCTCTTTAGTGATATAAAAACGTAGATCTGAAAGTACATTTGATTAAAAAACGTTGAATGTTGTTCAAAGAAATCACAATTAAATTGGATACATTTGAAGATTGAACACTGTAAGAAAAACATGAAACACTTCATTCACATTTATTTCACACATAAAATTATAAACATATATTTACCAGAGCATCATATTTTCCCGTATTCAGACCAATGATGAAAACAACCTGTAATAAACTGGGTCACTTTCGCAGATTAGATTGCTGATAAAAATCCCCGATAAACGCATTTCATTGATTTAATGCAAATTTAAACACAAAGAATTAGATGAAGACGAGGAAAGGAGCCAGATCGAAGATTAAACTAGCGATGGCTAGATTAAACTTGCTGTGTTCAAAAATAAAAAACAAAATCCTTTCATCTGCGCTAATGAAATTTTTTAATGATTTTGAAACCGCAATCGGCAATAAAGAAAACAGCATCGGCCAAATAAAAGCAACTAAAAAGCTATGTCGTGAGACAAATCTTTAAAATTGCCTAATTACGCAGCTGAAAAGACCGAATAGAATTCGGCATAAATAAATTATGCCAGTTGATTCCGCTACACTCCTCGGTTTGTCATTTCTCCGTTGCTTATTATTAGTTTCAGAAAGTAAACAAATGTCAAAGATCCCGCCTAGGACGGGAACAAAGAACTTAAGCAAAGCTTTTCCACTCAATAATGCTCGGCTCAAAACGGAACGGATGTGGTGGTATGTAATTTGCCTTATGCGTGCATATATGAAATGGAAAAAAAAAGAATTTCCGTTATGATGTCATGCATTTTGCTTTGAACATTTATTAGTTAAATCAGTTTTCCTAGTTGATTAAATTGAAGGTTACATGAATAACTCCGGTAATAAAGTTTGAATGACTAGGAACAATTTCTAAAACAACTTTCAGGTTGCACTTTAACAGCAATTTCAAATGACTTCGTGCTACTGACACTGGAAACCAGTTTTTTACATAAAAAATGTTTGTAGAACATTTCTGACCGGTTTGAGCTACAAAAGATTATTTGAAGTTAGTTTTGTCAAGTACGGTAGCTCTTTACCCAAACGGTAAGATACCATCGTTGTTTTTAGATTTTGGAGAGGAGATGCAATTTTTATGTGAATATACTTTTATGACTGCACCAACCAAGACTATAAAAACGTCAATTTAATCTATATATAGATACTACAGTTGCCGTAATTTGTTTACCGTAATTAATTTTTTTCTAATCACAAAAATCAATCAAAATTGATTGCTGAATTTTACAATGGTTTGTGATTTCATTTTCACAAAGAACGCTTTCTCATTGTAGCAGCCGTTATAATGAAAAAATGACCACAAGATCTCATGACTTCAGTGTTCACTACTTGCAGTATCAGGACAATCAGGCATCATCATGACTACTTTAAATAAGTTGTATGTAGTTGTAGCCGTGTCCTAAAAATTTGGTCAAATTGCTGTATTAACGACGGATACGATGAGTTTTGGCATCTTACCACACGATTTAGGTTAGGTTAGGGCAAACTTAATTGGTGTTGTGGTGCGAGGTTTCCAATTTCCAACACGTCTACTCATATTGATTTCGAACTAGCTGGCTTGGCCGTTTAACCCTGTCAAAAGCACCTTAACTTACCTAACGTCGTTTCCAGAAATCATTTTATGTCTATAGAGTTTAATCCTCCGACAGTGAGATGCCATCATGGTCCATTGGTTTTCATGGCTTTTAATGGTTGGGTTCACAAAATATTCAACTTTGGCAAAATTTTAATGGACGTGGACAAGGTACAATGCCATTGGTAAAGAAATTAACACGACCAATTAAAGGGTCTGCTTTCCGAAATAAAATTCTTGACAGGATTCATTCAGGACGAAAGGTTATTTATTTATTTATTTCGTGATTATTTCTTTTGTAATGAAATCAGTACGAAAAGAATAACGGCAAGTGTTTTTAATTCAGATAGTCCATTTTATTCAAAACTTACTCATTGCATAGCCAATATAATTAATTATAGATAGTAATATATTTAGGTATCTTATCTTATTACATTTGTCGGATAAATCATCAAAGCGGTTACTTACATTCAATTTTCCAAAACATTCATCGACATTATATTTATGATGGCAATGTTACTTTCTTTAATCGTCAATAAGTACTTCAAAATGTTTAAGTGAAGCAGTATATCACCAAAATATCAGATGAAAGTTTGAAACCTTTTAACCGATGGGTAGCTTGTACCGACACCGATATTGGAGAATGTCATAAATACATCCGACCAAATTCCTGTGTTAAAAAAAGAATACTTATAAATAAGTACAGGAATTAAATTTAAATGCGTTCATTTCATTAGCATAATATAATTTAATCTCTAGGTATCTGATCTTGATCTTCTGAATACAATTTCATTTACGAGTTTGTAACTAGATGTTTATGCTCTTCTTGAACCCTACAGTACAGGTACAGTGTATGGAAAGAAATTTGACGGAAATTCTTATGACTTACTATACTTCTTTTCTTTCTTTCTACGGGCCACATGGAAAAAGAAAATAAATTCACAAGAAAATCATGTTCTGATCTGAGGTAGTCGCAATCGCTTTCGAAAAGATTTTTTTTCGTTTAAAGCCAAAAAAAACAAAAGGCATATTGTATTTATTACATACATCAATTCACAGTGCCGAGAACAATCAACTGCGCAAATCAACGATAAACAAAGAAGTGCTTTGATTTATAATTTATGAATAACGCTATAGAGTTACATTACGATTAAGAATGAATAATAGAAATTAAGCTATTTAATTTATACATTACTTTTAGATTCTTAACCAAGCAACACCTTTGTCCTTAATTCAAGCACATTTAATCTTGATAGTTATAATTACATATATTTATCTGCTTTCGAGTTGTCCATTTTCTCTACTATTTTGACAGTATCACAACCGTAGTTATATTTTAATTTCATTAAATGATTAAATATTTACATAGATAATCATAATCAATATTATAATTACTCTAACACTATTGAGGTACTCAAGTACCTATCTATTAAGTAGCATAATACAAACAATTTTGATTAATTGATAGTTCTCTCCTCTAATCCGAAACACAAGCACGATTTTGTTCCTCGTATAACAAAACGTACGCTCTTTCCTCACGGACCATGCTAGACTAATGATTTTCATGATTTGGCCTTAAACATTCTTTAGGTAGCTAATGTGAATAAATTAATATTATTTTTATTAAGGATCAACGCATACTCTTTAGTATCCGGATATATAACATTCCAAATGGTAGAAATATTTCGCGTATATTTTACGTACTTTGTTTTAGCTACCATCTTCAAAGTTTCTTTTTGCACCAATAAGGATATAATTGGTAAAAACTGGAGAGTAATACTTACATATAGTACATTACAAGATCTATACCCTTTGAAACGGATGTAATTGGAATAGCACTGGAAATTCCATGTTAACTTGTTGGATCATGAAACGTTGTACATACACAAGACAGGAAATTCATACAGTGACTGAATATAAAACGTTTAATGTAATATAAAATTGATCTTTTATGAGAATGATGGACACGGAACTTTCATAAATTTCACGAATTTATAATGAATGGAAATAGTTTTTTTTATTTGATTTATTTGTTAGGTTGGAAGTGTCGATATAAATTTAATAATTTAGATTAAATCACCCTGGATGCCAATGACACGGCAGCTGGGGCTCTTGAAACCGGACCGACTGTCTCACTCACGCCCACAAGAGAAGTAGCATTGCAATTGCAACCTCAACTACAGCACGTATATAACTTAAACTCGTGTATGTTAAATGTGTTTAGGCTGCTATATAGAGTCAGAGATGCGGAGGATGGGAATAGTAAAGATATAGATAGATGGTTTCCTGCTTGAAATATTCATCTCTTTGTAAATTTGTTTGGCTTGGCCATTGGCAGAAAATGGAATGCAGTGAGTCAGTGAGTGGGTGAGAGTGAAAGTAGTTTTAGTTTTGTATGCGGAATTTCTATCTGGGGAAAACTGGATGAGAACTATAAACTTCCCTTGGGGGTGGCAGAGGATGACTCATGTAATCTGTGGGAATATCTTCCTCATCGTATGTGTTTTTATCGGGAGGCTCCTGCATAACTCGACTCGTGTGGATTTCATTGGACAGAAGAGTCTCCTCCGTAAAGTTTCTACTAGCGCTAGGATTGTTTGAAGAGAAGTTCATGAAATGCACAGAGTAGGAATTTTCGACAGGTCGTCGTTTCCCCTTGTTTGCAAGATGGGCTTCCTTCTGGTCAAGTTGGTGCTCCCCGGCAGAGTGTCGCTTCCATCTTTTGAATCTGTGGGAGATCTCTTCGTGGAGGATGTTAAAGAACATGGAAGTGAGGGCCATTCCAAAGAGAATGTAAAATGAACAAAACCACTCTGTTCTTTGATTAAATCTTTCCAGTTTACCAGTCTTATGAGCACGACTGTCACCGAAACTGATTGTTGTCAGCGTAAGAAAACAAAAGTAGAAGCTGTCGAGAAATCTCCATTTTTCCCATTTGGAAACCACATAAGAGCCTAGACAAACGTAGCCTAGGAGCACTGACACACAAAGAATTAGAATGAAGAGGATGCTGACGCGATGCTCCTCGTTACCCCTGTCCTCGTCTAAGTGCTCATCTTTACTAGACCCTCTGTGAAGGTCACCGTCCACTGTTTGGAACATAAATTATGCAATGGCTCATTGAACTTCTTCATTACTCAACTGAACCGAACCGCTACTCTCTTCTCTCTCCTCTCCCTCTCCCCTCATTTCCCTTCTCATCCTGCTACATCGTAAACTTTAAATGCATCACTGCTATTTATTCAAGGAAAACTTTTCACCTCTCTACATTCCGAATACACACCCAAATCCAATAATGAAAGTATTCATCTATAATTCCTCGTTGAACTACATCTCCTTATAATATATAATTCAAGTATAACTACATTCATATAATATACCTACACTTGTTTGAATCGCCGCATGATTTTCCTTTCGTAGATGGTCTTGAAATGATCATTTACAAATTCTCTTTTCTACTAGGGTCACGGGAAATCAGAATTAACTAATGTACCTTGTGTAAACAAAGTCTGTTCTAAACTAAATGCAGTTTCAGTATTCTTTGCCATACTACAGTTAACTCGGATTTTTTCAATAGCTCCTAAAGGAAAACCTATAGATATTTTGTTATTCAACTTATATGATTTATTGATTATAACACCAAGTTTTGATCTGAAATTTACAAAGATACGAATCCGACTGTGATAGACCGAGATCATTACTAATTTCATCCATGCCAATGACCACTGGAACTTAACAAACATTTTTGTTGGTACGGTTGATCGACACACATATTTCTACGTTTGCGCGATTGCACATTTAATAGGTAGTTGCGTAACATTACTTTCGTAGTTCGTCTTTTCACTTTAGCTTTACAAAACGCAACTTGCCCAATCGTTTACTATGCCGCTGTTATGACGTCGGGCCCTACCACTCACAAAATCCAGAGATTTAACGTTTTTTTGTGTCTCCTCAAAATAATACTTTATTTAGTAACTTCATCGTGCAAATTAACATTTTCGAGTGGAAGTAGGGGCTTCAAAAGAATGAGTGTGGATGCATGACGTAAATTTAGTGAACAAAATTACTTTTCCTAGTTTGTTCCACCTTGAAGTGAACTTTCACAACGTAGCCAAGAGGATCATAATGCATAAACTATGTTCCATTTACATGAATTCAAAATTGCAAAAATTTTCTCTCAAAGTGTGTGCCCCATTAATCATTGGAAAGTTGTAAGACCCCTTAATCGCATCGACAATGCTTTTTCAAGCGGAAATTCCATAATGTGGTCCAATTCTTTTTCTCTCTCCTTTGATCCGTAGTTGTCCTCAAAAACCTTCACATTAAAAACTTTTTTCAAAGGTTTCTCGTCAAAACTTTTATGACTTTGTCATAAGCAATATATTTTAGCAAGGGAGACCACAGCAGCGCTGTATGAATATGAGCCAACATAATATTATTTTTTTTAAAGTTGTTTCTGTGTACCTACAACGTATGTTATTACGTCTTCACACGTCCCTACCATTATAGTTTGTTATTATACGCTTAATAATAACTTCCTTCCATCCAGCACCCATCGCAGAAGCTTCACTTCATTTGATTTTATTTCGGATGAAACACATGACAAGAAGTACACTATTCATTATTAGAAGTTCGTTAACTTACGAAAAAAGACCGCAAAGGACAGCAGCAGGAGCATATAAGCCTTTTTTATCGACAAGTTTACCACTACTCCATGAAAAACCTCGAAACTTGTGTACAGGAAACCCCATAAATTTTTTTGCAAAGCCAGGGGCAAAACTTATCGCAAATTTAATGCTCCCTCCATCCTATCCCATTTATTACGCTACCACCTTCTACTTACTTAAACCATCTTACCCTACCACATGATCTACATGCATATCATCCCAATATTTTAAAGGCGCAAGACAGCCACCCGGTTTTTTCTTTCCATTTTGCTGACAATGCAACTTGGTGTTTTCCGCCGCTTTTTTATCGAATTCTGTTTGCACAGGATGAAAGAGCATGTCAAAAATCATATAAATCCGTTGAAAATTTTTAGCACTTCTCGATAATTTTCGAATTATTACAGAAAGTGTCCCCCATTTAACTTAATGTTAAGCTAACCATATGTAAAT